>JACEGR010002915.1:0-116654 GCA_014170235.1 Listronotus bonariensis
TATATTGAGGTCGTGTGTATTACATACAAACCTAGTTCTTAAATATAATTCCTAGACCTAAATAAGACCCAACCTGGTAATGCGCGTCGTTTGTCCTGTTTAAAATCTAAACCACCCCTAATGATTTGGTCGCGGAGTCGTAAATATAGCGGTTATTACTCGACGGAAAGTGGGGAACGGGTAGGAAAATTACACCAAGGACCTAACAGATAATGACAGCTGTTTATCAGGCTTCTTGCTTTCTCCGATGGTCAGGTGCGTGAGAACCACGAACGGATACTAGCCGGGAGAGCGCACACACTAGTATCGAAAGTGACGAGATGATCTATGGGGTGAGTCGCCAGCATAGACCTCGAACCAGGTATCAACCGGGAGCCCGCTACACGTTGATACCGGACAAAAGCAATTGACGAAAAAAGAACAGTATGGATACTAGCCGGGAGAGCGCACACACTAGTATCGAAAATGGCGAGAGGATCTATGGGGTGAGTCGCCAGCATAGACCCGAACCAGGTATCAACCGGGAGCCCACTACACGTTGATACCGGACAAAAGCAATTTACGGAGAACAGTATGGATGGATACTAGCCGGGAGAGCACACACACTAGTATCGAAAGTGACAGAGAGGATCTATGGGGTGAGTCGCCAGCATAGACCCGAACCAGGTGTCAACCGGGAGCCCACTACACGTTGACACCGGACAAACAGTATAAAGACTCTGCCACCCTGGTAGTTTCCTCCACGCACCCTGCACCTACAAAAGCAAGTCGCCCTGTAATAAAAAAGGTTAATATGCTTACTGTCTCTGGCTGGTCCCGTTCGCTGCTCTGCTGTCGACTAGTCGGTCTTCGAGAACGTGAGGTTCTCTCGATCGTACCGCGCGTAGCGGCCTAAGTATACGATCTCCCACTCTCGACGCGTCATCGCGGGCTTTACGGCAGTGGGACTGCAAGTTTCACGGGGTATCGCGGGAATCTCCGATGCGAGATTCGGCAGTACGGTTATTTTGTTTTCCCTAATTAGTTATTTCGCGGGTTCGCGTACCGGATTTAATAATGCAAACATAATCTCCGAGATCTACTTTATATTTTACAAAAAGAAACGGTCAATTTCTATGAAAAATAACGGACTTAAAAATATAATAACTAAAAATGAAATTAAAAATTAGTAACTTCGTTACACACCCCTTCTGCTTACGGAAAAAAGAAAGGAACTTACTTTACTTTTTTTATATATATATCTACGCGGTACGCGAGTTCAAGAAACAAAATAAATAGTTTATCCCAACCCACAGAATATTACCTATAAATACAATTCTAAGTAATTACAAAGTCAACCTAAAAATAAAAATAATTCAATATTAATCAAACCTATAATAAGAAACTCAACCATCTTCCTTCTGGAATACGGCCACAGGAAGCAGGCTGGGTAGTCATCTCATTCTCGTAACCTTCCTGCATACGGGCATCCACAAGTCGGACAAGGATTATACTTAACCTCGTGACGGCAACATTGGACTCCAATCGAACTTCTATTCGGACATCCATGGTGGGCAGCAGAGGATCCTCTTCGGTTTTTTGTACGGTGAACGGTGGAGCTTTCGACATTTTTTTTTTTTTTTAACTTCGGTCGGCTGGCATTTGTCCAAATATCCTAGTGAACTCTCCTCCCATCACTCGTTCTAAAAGTACGACGGACACTTTTTGTCGGCGGGCTGTTGGCTCGGTCGAAGACGTCGGAGCGCCGCTATCAGTGTCGCTAAAGTGAGATTAATAGTGTGCGGGTTTTAGGTCCTTGATGTGGATATGACGGAGAGTTTTACCTGATAAGGATTTAAGGTTATAGACCACGGGAGAAATAACTTTTGTCACGGTGTAAGGACCGGAGTACTTCGGAGCTAGTTTAGCGGCAAAATTTTTCGCGGCGGAGGACAGATAGTGTTCACGTTTCATAACTCGGTCGCCTACGTGACATCTCCAGTCGCGGTGACGAAGGTTGTAATTACGACTTTGAGTATTAAACGCTTTTGCTAAATTAACACGGACTAGCTCGTAAGTTTCCTGAAGTCTCTTCATCCGGTTGGTCAATGCGGTAACTCGGTCTATTTCAGGTATGTCGGACGGATCGGTGGTATCGGACGGGTCGGTAGTGTTATTGAACGGTGGTGGTCCGTTATGAAATAGAGCTTTCGGCGGTTTTATCTCGCGACCAAAATTTAGAAAAGCCGGGGAAAACCCAGTTGAATCATTTCGTGACGTGTTATAAGCAAATACTAGGTCCGGTAGGTGGGCATCCCATTTCTTATGGTCATGATCACAGAACTGTGATATCATGGTCTTCAGTGTTTTATTGGCTCGTTCAACAGGGTTAGCCTGGGGAGTGTATGGCGGAGTCAAGCGGTGTTGAATGCCATACTCTTCCAACATTTCCTTGAAGACGTGTCCAGTAAATTGGGTGCCGTTATCTGAAATTACAACGTCGGGACGGCCAAATCGCGTCAGGATCAACTCGTGAAATGCTTGACTGACAGCTCTGGCGGTGGCTTTCCTAATAGGTCGGCATTCTATCCATTTCGTAAAACGGTCTTGGAAGACAGCCAAGTAGCTGTTACCTTTTGAGGACCTTGGCAGCGGTCCAACTAAATCGGTGCTAACAGTTTCCCAAGGATTCTGATTCTTGGATGGTTGCATCTTGCCTGGAGCTTGTTGCTGAGATGATTTAAACTGTTGGCAGGACTTACATTCTCGGACGTAGTTTGCAATGTCTCGGAACATACCGGGCCAATAATAACGGAGAGCAATGCGGGCGGTGGTCTTGGCAATGCCCATATGACCGGCGGTTGGTGCATCATGGTTCTCCTCAAGCACACGCATTCTTGTCGGCTTAGGGACACATAACTTCCATGGGTCGGTCATTTCGGGTTCGGTCAAATCAGCGGAGTCCCAAAAGTGACGATATAGTCTTCCTTCTCGGATGCAGTAATCGGGATATGCTTCGGGATTAAGCTGCACTTCGGACTTCTTTTCGTATACCATGGACAACTTCCTTCGGTTTCAACGGTATTCAGCGGATCAGCCTCTTCAATGGGAAGCTCGTTTGGTACGGGATCCCGGGACAGGGCGTCAGCCACTCGGTTTAGAACTCCCTTACGATAACGGATCTCGAAGTCATATTGCTGCAAAAAGATGCTCCATCTAGCAAGGCGTCCACTAGGACTCTTCAAAGAATGTAGCCAGCGAAGGGACTGGTGATCGCTCAGGACAGTAAAACGGTATCCCTCTAGATAGGGGCGCATTTTCTCGATACCCCAGACTATGGCCAAACATTCTTTTTCTGTGACGGAGTATTTCTTCTCAGTTGCCGTTAAACTGCGGCTGGCGTAAGCAATGACATGATCTCCTTCCTGGTCGTGCTGTATCAGAGCAGCGCCCAAACCATTGTCGCTTGCGTCGGTTTGCAGAACAAAGGGCTTGCTAAAGTCTGGACAAGCCAGCACTGGTGCTCTGGTTAGGCACTTCTTAAGACCAAGAAAAGCTTCGTCGTGTTCGGATGTCCAATTCCAGCGGATTCCTTTCTTAAGGAGTCGGTTTAACGGTGCAGCTATCTGTGAAAATCCAGGAACAAATCTTCGGTACCAGGATGCGATTCCTAAAAATCGTCGGACGCCGCGAACATTTGTTGGCGTTGGCAACTCCAGTATTGCTCGGACCTTGTCGGGGTCGGTACGGATACCAGTGGCGGTGACAAGGTGTCCCAGATATTTCAGGGAACGTCTCCCAAATTGACATTTTTCGGGGTTCAGTTTCAGATTGGCAGCTTTCAATCGGTTAAACACTTCTTTAAGATGCTTCAAATGATCTTCAAAAGTCTCGCTAAGGACTATAATGTCATCCAGGTAGGCAAAACAGTACGGATCCATATCAGGTCCAATTATCCTGTCCATCAACCTTTGAAAAGTAGCCGGAGCGGAGTGCAGGCCGAAGGGCATGACCTTAAACTGAAATAGTCCTCTTGATGGTACGGTGAAACCAGTAATCGGTCGACTTTCCGAAGCAAGGGGAATTTGCCAGTACCCCTGTTTAAGATCAATGCTAGATATGTATCGGGCTTTCCTTAGCTTGTCCAGAATCGCATTAATATACGGTAATGGATACGCATCTTTGCGGGTAATTTTATTAACCCGTTGTAGGTCCACACAAAATCGGTATGACCCATCTTTCTTGCGTACCATGACAATAGGAGAGCTCCACGGACTGTCTGATGGTTCGATAATGCCATCCTCTAACATTTTATCGACCTCCTCATTAATAATCGCCTGCATTCTCGGATTCTGCGGGCGGTATCTTTGTTTTATCGGTTCCGGGTCGGTCAAATGAATACGGTGCTCTATTAACGGAGTGGTCCCTTTCAAAGTTTCAAACTCTGGTAATTCCTTGTCCAAAAATTTCTTGAGGCGGGCCCCTTCGTCGTCGGTTAGGGTTAGTCGTTCGTTAGTTGAGACTTCTTCCAGCGGACTACCTTGATCTCTGTTGTTCGAATTAGGTAGTAGTCTGTCGTTCAGATAGACATCAGAGCTTTGCAATTCGATACGGAAAGGATATTTACTTAGTATATCCATGCCGATTAGAATTTCTGCTGCCAGCTGAGGTAGGTAGTTAAATATTTCTGTGACGGTTTCTGAACCAACTTTCAGTTTTAGCCGGTAGGCTTCCTTAATTCTAGCGGACTGTCCATTTGCGACTCTTGCATAGCCAACGGTCGGTGCTACTTTCCGGGTCTTTGATAAACGGCATTGTTCTGCAAGAAGTTCTCCCATGTAGGAGCTAGCAGCTCCGGTATCGATCAAGGCGGTGTACAATCGGTCCTGGAAACTAACGGTTACATGTGGTCGGTCGTCGGGTACCCCTGTGGCTACGGAATCAAACGAGGCGTCGGCGGCATCCTGTGTCGGCCTCGGATCAACACAGCGCCTTTCTAGTTTTCCGACCGTCTGCATTGGCAGTCTCTAGACATAACGCCTTCTTTGTTACATCGAGAACAAAACAGCTTCGGTGGAGATCGACACTGGCTACGGAGATGGCCTGTCTGTCCACATCTCCAACACGTGACCTCCTGCCGGTTCCATGTAGCTTGGGTATCGGTGCGGGGTCGGTCCAGCGGTGGGTTAGTGTTCCTAGGTGTCAGATTCGGCCGGGTTGGGCGGACAGGGGACTGTATTCTCGGCGGTGTATAACGCGGCGGTGGGTATCTTGTAGTATCCCTGCCGTCGTTGTGTGGTGTGACGACCGTCCGGTTGTCTGGGCGTCGAAGTGGGTAGCGAAGTGGGGTCGATTCCTGTAATTCCTGGCTGAGTAACTCGAATTCCTTGACGATCTTGGAAAAGGATACTAGGTCCTGGAAGTCGTTTCTTCGGATGTATTGGCGGTATGACGGTAGCAAGTTGCGGTACAGCCAGTGGAGTTCTTGTTCCGGTGTGATGTTTCCATGGCGGCGGATCAGCGTCTGTAAGTCGGTAATATAGGTGGAGGCGGGCTCATCGTGGCGTTGTAGACGGCGACTTATCTCGGCCTCCAGGTCCACTTCGTAGTTTCCGGGAAAATAGAAGATGCGGAAAGCATTCTCGAACTCACTCCATGTCCTCCAGGTATGGCGGTTGTTACGGAACCATAGGGCGGCTTCTCCATTCAAGATCTCGGGCAGATGGGGTAACACGTGGTCCAACAGAACGCCCTGGGATTCGCAAATCTCCTTCAGCCGTTCCAGAAATGTTACTGGATCATCCTGTCCATTGAAGTGGACATTCCACTTGTGGATCTTTATCGGTTGTCGGTTGGTCGGAGCAACTGACGTGGATGCTGGTGCTGGCGAGACATGACTCGGAGGGAATACATACGTCGTCACTGGTGGCGGCACGAAGCTTGTTGGTGGGCCGACAAAGGACCATGTGGTAGTGAAGGATGGTCCGGCGGATGTCGTCAAACGGGTGAACGGAATGGTGACGGGGACGGGCGTCTGCCTCCGACTTAGGCTGGACGTACATCCCATGGTGACGGTCGTCGTCGTCTGGGTGACCAAAGATAGTGTCGGCGCCGGGACGGATTGAGGGTGTATGGTGGTCGGACCGCTCACTGAGACCATGGGGAAACTAGGCGGCTGGCTTCTGGGTTGAGGTGAGCTTCTTCCTACTTTCAGGAACTGGATTAGTCGTTTCCGGAGCTCATCTACGGTGCCCTCAGCATTTAGTCCAAACTTCATCAGCTCCATTACCAAGTCGCCTTTCCTCAGTTGGTAGACCCAGCTTACACGGGTGTCTCCTCCATAAGCCACATTTAGCGTCAGTGGCACTGGCGGTAGAGGTGGGGCGGGTGGAATCGATGATGTCACTTGTGGCAGCGGCGTCGAGACCTGAAATTCGGCCTTCTCATCCTTTGGTTCAGTCATGGTCAGATTAAATGGACAAAAGCAAATATATCTCTGAAAGTATGATCAACAAAAATACCAAATCTATTTATTTACTACTACAGACAAACTAAGACCAGATATCTTCTAAACGGTGATACCTAATAGAATTTTACTACCGGATTTGGACTCTACTCGGTCGTTTTAGTCGAAAATGAGGTATGGGACGATTTTTAAGTTTGCGCATGCGCAGTATGGATTTTTAAAATAACGGTGTAGGGGACAAATTGAGACCTTAAATGATTATATTATTAATTATTATTAAATTATTACGGTTAAAAAGCAAAATTTTACGGTAACGACCAAAATATATGATTTTAAAAGTTCTAACCTCTAAATTCGGTAAGAGCGACCCCAAATTACTCGGAAAAGAGGTGTCTCGTCGATTTTCAGTTCACGCATGCGCATAACGATTTCTGCGCAGACCGGTTTTTCGGACTCCCCTGTATCTAAAATATCTAAATTTACGGTCCAATTTAAAATTTGAGCGGTATTTCCCAAAATATACGGATTTTGTAGATAAAAGTGTCAAATTAGTAATCTACGACCCCAAATTAGTCAGAAAAACGATGTATCTCAAAATTTTATTCCGCGCATGCGCAACCCTCGGTTTAGAAAAAATAAGTCCCTGCTCGGGCGCCAAATTTGTAACGGTAATTTTCCGCGGTTACGGAAAACTATCGTTCTTGGCGCGTTTGTAGAAATATCTCGGGCGCCACCCTTAGTTATTTAAAGTGGTAAAGGGTCCACTATACCGCGAGGTAGCTTTTAGACAGTGGAGAAAGGTTCTCCAAGGTTCTATAGGGAGTAACACAAATAAAACTCGCAATTTTAAAAAGAACAAAGAGAATAGATATATTGAGGTCGTGTTTATTACATACAAACCTAGTTCTTAAATTTAATTCCTAAATCTAAATACAACCCAACCTGGTAATGCGCGTCGTTTGTCCTGTTTAAAATCTAAACCACCCCTAATGATTTGGTCGCGGAGTCGTAAATATATCGGTTATTACTCGACGGAAAGTGGGGAACGGGTAGGAAAATTTCACCAAGGACCTAACAGATAATGACAGCTGTTTATCAGGCTTCTTGCTTTCTCCGATGGTCAGGTGCGTGAAAACTACGAACGGATACTAGCCGGGAGAGCGCACACTAGTATCGAAAAGGACGAGAGGGTCTATGGGGTGAGTCGCCAGCATAGACCCGAACCAGGTATCAACCGGGAGCCCACTACACGTTGATACCGGACAAAAGCAATTGACGAAAAAAGTATGGATACTAGCCGGGAGAGCGCACACACTAGTATCGAAAATGGCGAGAGGATCTATGGGGTGAGTCGCCAGCATAGACCCGAACCAGGTATCAACCGGGAGCCCACTACACGTTGATACCGGACAAAAAGCAATTTACGGAGAACAGTATGGATGGATACTAGCCGGGAGAGCACACACACTAGTATCGAAAATGACGAGAGGATCTATGGGGTGAGTCGCCAGCATAGACCCGAACCAGGTATCAACCGGGAGCCCACTACACGTTGATACCGGACAAACAGTATAAAGACTCTGCCACCCTGGTAGTTTCTCCACGCACCCTGCACCTGCAAAAGCAAGTCGCCCTGTAATAAAAAGGTTAGTATGCTTACTGTCTCTGGCTGGTCCCGTTCGCTGCTCTGCTGTCGACTAGTCGGTCTTCGAGAACGTGAGGTTCTGTCGATCGTACCGCGGCGTAGCGGCTTAAGTATACGATCTACCCACTCTCGACGCGTCATCGCGGGCTTTACGGCAGTGGGACTGCAAGTTTCACGGGGTATCGCGGGAATCTCCGATGCGAGATTCGGCAGTACGGTTATTTTGTTTTCCCTAATTAGTTATTTCGCGGGTTCGCGTACCGGATTTAATAATGCAAACATAATCTCCGAGATCTACTTTATATTTTACAAAAAGAAACGGTCAATTTCTATGAAAATAACGGACTTAAAAATATAATAACTAAAAATGAAATTAAAAATTACAATTTTAGATGTATGTAAGCTTATTTTTCTACCGTCAAAATGTATCACTTTCTTAACGTATTTTCTAAACACTGTACACTTTAATAAACCATTTTTTTAAGAGAATGGTAAAGAGCCCTTGAACACCGGTATAATGGAACAGATAGTGAGAAAAACAGTTTGACAGAGACATACACCTTAAATTGTCTTTTTTTAATCCATATAACAAGTGAAAATAGGTAAAGTTCTCGCCAGTAGAGAAGATGCCACGGCGTCGTCACTTCTGTCTCACTTTCAATTATTCTCCTTTTTGTTGCTCGTCCACGATGTAAACGACGCGTTTAGACAGCGATAGTTAATTGCCGTCTTTATTTTTATGACGCTTGTGCCATCTTTGTAACTGGTTTTTAGTCTAATTTGTTACCATGCCAGTAATATAATAAATTTAAAAAATCTAATTTAAAAACAAAGAGCCAATAAGCACTCGTCATTGTAAAGTTTCATTGTCCTCCCAATAATTTCATTTTAAACACATGTCTGAAACCTTATTTTTGGTCGTTGGTCTTATCTGGTAGACACCTAATAAAAGTAATTTTTGCGAGAAAATTGTTTGGTTAAAATTATGTCTAAAATACAATAGCTATATAAATCATCTTAATATATGCGTTTAACATACCCATTTTGATTTCTGGCGAATATAATTTGCCATACTATCTTAAAGCCTCTTTTTACGTAATTTAATTTTATTATTTGTTAAGAATGTTAAAACAATAACCATATTATTAGCCCTACTAACTACCGTTTTTTGTCAAGTTAAGTCATTAGAGATTCTTAGAATTTTTGGATAATTTACTTTTTCTCATCATTATTTTTTAATCATTATATCTTAAATCGCGGTTCTTTAATAATTAAAAATGTCTTATGATCTAATAAATAGTACCTAGTTTATTTTGGTCCCAAAATCCAAAGCATTTCTTCACATTTCTATCCTGGGTCCCGACTTTCAACTTAGGGAGTAGAAATTTTTAATAGAAAAGGTGTTTTGTTTGCCTCTTTTTATTAAAATCAAAAGTCGGCCATTTGAAAAGAGATGGAAGAAACCCTTTCGTTTAGAAATGTCTACTCCCTAAGTCGGAAATCGTGGCCTTGATAGGTATTTTTTACCTATTAATCAGACTAAATATTTGATATGCAAACTATTTCCAATACTTTTTTACCTAATATGTATGTCGTCTGTTAAAAATCTAAAAATATAAAAAAATGCGGCTTGGTCTACCAATGAGAGTAAGTATAAGGGAGATTTAGCAAGCTTGGAAACTATTTTCATATTATGTTATTAAACATTCTGTCTTCTTTTATCACTGGCGTAGATACTATTTTTAAATTACTATATTTGAAAACTGGGTCCCACACCAAATTCATACCAAATGCGAGTTGCCTTACGAGGAACACTTTGGTAAAGACAATTTTAATTTTAAAACTTTTGAAAAATAGTTGAATTTTTAGATACCCCTCCCCACAGAAAAAATCGAAGTTTGAAAAGCGAAGCCTTAATTTTTTTTTTAATTGATTAAATAAAAACAAATAATAAATAAAACAAATCCCAAATTTCGCTAAAATATCTACCTTTTTCTGATAATTAGCATACAAAAATTGTGAGAGTGTGAAAAAAATTCAACGCGCTATGTCTTTTTTATTTACCTAGATAACTTATTAAAATTTATAATTTGTCAATGAAATTTGGTTAAATTTACCAAAAGAAAAAATACAAAAAGAGGATTTTCTTTTGATACTTGAAATTTGGATTTTCTTGGAGGAGGGGCAGCCCAAACTATTTTTTTTCGGCGAATTCCAAAATAAAAATCTTTTTTCTTAAACTATTCCCTTTAAGGCCACTAGCATCTGGTATAAATCTGGTGTGAGTCCCATGTCCCAGTTATTAGATGAAGAAATTTGAAAGTATTATCTAAGCCATTGATTTTGTTTAACAAATCCGCCCAAAAGGACCATTATTGGGTTACCTTATACATACACACAAAAATATATTTAAACACCTCTGACCCTACTCCCACATTGCCCCTATAATTCAAATTATTTTATGAGTTAAATTTTTGTATCTGCTCAAAATACTACAATTTAGTTTGCCATGTGGTTCATATTTTAGTAAAGTGGAACTATAAATTACCTACTTGAAATCGTAAAAATCATCTTTTAAGACATACATATTTCATTTCATTACGAAAACAAAATAAAATTTTGTTATTTCAGACATAAAAATTGACCTACTTATGAATATGTTTAAATGGACTTATGTAATAACTGGCGTTGTGTTAGTTATATACACGGTGACTTAAACATTAAATTTAAAGAAAAAAATATTAGATTTTCTCGGACCACTGGGCCGCTCCAAAATGTTTGTCTGGCAAGGGGTTGGAACCGTCAAAACTGTCTGGTGATTGAGAACATATCTTCCTATAGAAACTCAAGTAACATATATAAAATTAAACTTTTACAAAATAAAAGAGTTTTAGTGAGTTTTAACTTATTAACCTTTGGTACCTGGTACCTGTCAAAGCCACTATATGTCAAACTTTATAATGTCCTATCGCTTCTGCCTGTGTTAGAAGCATGGAGCATGCGCTGAGAAACTTTCAGCCTATACAAAATATGGAAGCTCTGCCGCTCATGAGCTCTTTTACTATTAGATCAATTAGTCTGTGTATTGATCTGATACCCGAAACCCCTTTTCAAAGTATAAAAGATATTTTTAAATTACCATTTAGTCAAAAACAAAAAAAAAACATGTTTTATATGCTTTTAGCTCTTAACTCTTAACTAGACCATTACTGCTTTTTTGCACACTCTTGCACAGGTACAGGTACCTGGAGTACACATCGGATATCGGACTTCGGGATAAACGGGCTTGTCAGGTCTGATGGGTTTGTCGGGTCTGGCTGTTTGGGCTTAATCTGCTGTTTAGGTCTAAATAGTTGATAGGGCGTAATAGGCTACTGTATTTTTATTAACTAAAATACTTCTTACTCCAGCTATTTTGTTAGACATGTAAGTTTTAAAATTTTTGCGTGGCGGTAGATCCTGGCAAGTCTTTCGTACCATACCAAAATTTTATTCCAACGGCCGAGCATATTATTTCTGACATTTGATTTTAGGTCACAAAAAAAATGCATGAAATGCCACTTAAGTCTTAGGGTGTATAAATGTTGGGTTTTACGCTCAGTAAAGAGGTTAATGCAATGTTCTTTACCATTTTTTTTATTTCAGGTGAAGACGCGGCATTAGGAGACCAAACATACAGATACCTAACTGCAGACGAAATGAAATCCCTCGGAGACGACTCCCTACCTATCGATGTTACAAGGGACGAAAGAATAGACTCCAACAAAATGGTGACCAGTGTGGACAGTAACATGTTACCACCACAACATATTGAGGACACAATTAGTCCTGAACATGTGTCCAAAAATTATGTGGAGTACATCAAAAAATATACACCAGATAATGTTGATATTAACAGGCATCCAATAAATATAGGGTGAGAAAAATAATTGAGATTTGCAATTTTTGCAGTGCGATTCTTTTAACTTAAAATACATGTGTTATTTTAAGTAATGATAGTTTCATGACATGTTTATGTTACATATTTAAATTTCTATTGCAATAATAAGCCCATAAAAAAGGTTTGTTAATTTTATCGCCAGATAAAAACCCATGCACGCACAAGATCAATTAACTCTCTTCAAATGGGTAAATCGACGTGAAAAGTGCTATGCATGCACCAGGTCAGTTGACCCTCCGCACTGATAGATGAAAAATACTTTTTGGAACTTAAAAAGTAAATTTAGAGCTATTTATTTTTTAAAGACAACATTAATAGCCTGTTTCATAAATACAAAATGCTTTATAGTTTATAAATATGTATGCAAGTTTTAAAATATCATACGTAACGCATTTGTTGTTCACCTTAATTAAAAGAAACGCACCGTATTTTATGCCTATTTTAAATAGATAATTAAAGTATAACCTAAATAATATTTAAAAATCCTTAATAACAAAAAGTAATAACATTTGTTTTTTATTTTTGTGCATACACAGGAAACTTCACTGGAAAAAGTAAGTTATTACAATACCAATAAAAAAGTTATACCTACGTATTTTTGTGCAAGTACATACTATACAGGGTGTTTTACCACTTATCCGAAAAACTTCAAATGCTAATTCTACAATACAAAATATGAATAAATCTTCATATGAAATATGCCCTAAACGTATTAGTTTTTGAACTACAGGGTGTTAAAAGTTAATAAAAAAATGTGTATTTTTACAGTAACTTTTATTCAAATTTAGATATTTTGAAAAAAAGAGGCACGTCCTATGCACCAAAGACATTTTTTGGCATGCAAGAAAAAAATAGTTTTTACCAGTGTCGTTCATGAAGGGTTTGGGGTAAATATTTTTACCAAAAAATTGTACGCCACTGCTATTTTCTAAAATATAAATATTTTTCAAATTCCCATTTAGTTTGGCACAAATTTGATCTCTTAACTTTTTTCATTTGATGCACGTTTTCGCGTAAATAAATGAAAACCATTTCTGGGCATGGTCAAATCCCTATCTAATTAAAAAATAAATATTTAAAGCAATTTTTTTACTATAAAATTTTATATTACCCATACGAAATGACCGCGCCGAGAAATGGTTTTTGTTTATTTACGCGAAAACCGTGCATCAAATGAAAAAAGTCAAGAGATCAAATTTGTGTCAAACCAAAGACAAATATAGTTTTACTAGTTAAACTAAATGCTGATTTTAAAAATATTTTTATTTTAGAAAAATGCAGTGGCGTACCATTTTATCTTAAAAATATTTACCTTAAACCCCTCATGAACGACACTGTTTTTTGTTTGTATGCTAAAAATATCTTTTGGTAAAGAGAAGGCGTCCTCTAATTTTTTTTTAAATATCTAAATTGTTATAAAAGATATTGTCAAAAGACACATTTTTTAAAAATTTTAACAGCCTGTAGTTTAAAAACTACAACTACGTTTACGACATATTTCATATGATGTTTTTTCATACTTCATTGTAAGATTAGCCCTTAACGTTTATCGAAAAGTTGTGAAACACCCTGTATAAGTTACTTTAGTACAAAAAAATGTATTGTCCGAATAATATTGGTACATATAAACTAATAAGTATAAAAAACAATAGATGTTTTAAACACTGTAATTTTAAATTTTTGACAATAGTTCACACCCAAAATTCAATTTAACCTATTATATCCTTGAATTGAATTGAATTGAATTGAATTATTGCAATCACCAACAAAAAAATGAAAGGTATTAAAATTTTTTTTTTTTGCTCTCCTCACGATATTTATGAATAACTTTACCTTCAATAATCATTAATATTTTTTTAAGTCTAACACATTTTTAACATGTATCCTATTGAAACTACTTCAGAAATGTGTTATAAGAAAAATAGCAAGCAATAACCTTAACATTCATTAGCTTTTTACACTTGTTCATCAACTATAATTACACTAATTTATATTATGTTTTTAAAGGAATTGGTAAAGGTTTTAAATAAAATTCGAAATTAAATTAAATGTATAGTTAGTCAAATAAAATAACAGAAACACAATGCGTGTATTATTATGTGTAGATCAGATTTTAAGATATAATAAAATAACAGAAAAAAATTTTAAAAGGTAATTTATATTTATTTTTTATGTGTTCTGCTGTGTATTTAAGAAATAAATGGTAAAGAAAGAAGGAAATGATAAATACAGGGTGTTTAGTAACTCTACCGATAGCCTTTTAGGGTTGATTCTACGATAAAAATAAGGGATATAAATTCATAACAACATATGTTCTAAACGTCTTAATTTTTGACTAAGGTGTTTTAAAAATTTAAAAGAGTATTTTTTTATTGCTCTTATATTAATTCAGATATATTTTTTGATGATATCTCTCATATGCATCAGAAGAACATGCAAGTAAAAAATTAATTATTATTAGTGTCGCCCAGGAGAGGGTAAATATTTTTTAAAGAAAACATAATACACCACTCCAATTTTCTAAAATTTTTCAAAATTTTTATTTAGTTTGAAAGAAAAATATTTCTTGATTTTTTTATTTAATATACAATTTTTGCGAAAATAAATAAAATCCATCTCTCGGCATTTTTTTTTCACCTTTTGTGGTCATCCCACCCAGGTCCGACGACCGCCCCCCTAGGTGGTGCAATGCAGCCTAAAGGCTTATTGTACCTTGACCCCTACTCCTTCCCATTCACACATCATTCATTCCATAACTTGGATGGTTGTTGCTCGGTCCGCATCCCCGAGCAGAACACCGTGTGCCGTTGCCCAAAACACCGCTGGTGCCGGTCACCCATCCAAATTATGGGCGCGCATTCCACTGCTTAACTCCGGAGATCGACGCTTGCCGATACAACCGAAGCCGCCACAAGCGCGCCGATCTCTCGGCATGGTCAAATCCGTATTAAATTAAAGAATAAATAACAAAGGTTTTTTATTTGATATTAATTAGCAATACAAAATGACCATCCAGGAATATTTATTTTTGCAAAAACCGTACATTACGTACATCAAATAAAAAATAAAAAATCAAATATGTTTCAAACTAAATGTACATTTTAATTATTTTTTTTTCGAGAAATGCATTAGTGAGCCATTTTTTTCTAAACATATGTACTTTAAACCCCTGATAAACGACACTATTAAAAATGATTTTTCTCTTATAGATGCCAAAAATACCTCTTCATGAAAAGAAGGCGTCAACTAAATATTCTAAAAATTTCTGAATTAGTATAAAACTAAAATTATTAAAAAAAAACAATATTTTTTAAAATTTTTAACACCCCGTAGCTTAAAAATTAACACGTTTAGGACATATGTTCCTATGAAGTTTCTTTCTTGGGTTTTATTGTAAAATCAGCCCTTTGTTACGAAAAATAAGGTTTATCGTCCCGTAGTACCTCATCGGTATGAGTTACGACTTCGCCGGAATGGACACTTTTGTAGAAAGTTCAATTCTGAAAAAATTCCGACTTTAAATAAGATGATATAGATGGGCCCATATTTAATTCATTCTGAAAGCGATGCCGCCAAGTACACAAAAAATGATAAAGTAAACAAACCTTTTCGAATGCACATAGCCTCGGACAGAGCCTGATTACATATTTTTAGATAAATAATAAAAATACATTGCTAAAACACGTATCACCTACTTACAAAACATTCTCTTATTTCGCCTCTGCCTACTATAAAACCGGTGGCACGTGGCGTGGTGCTAGAAACTCAACGGGTTAAATATTTTTGCTGCAATAAATCATTGTTCACAAAAGGGTTTCTTTACTTTATCATTTTTTGTGTACTTGGCGGCATCGCTTTCAGAATGAATTAAATTTGGACCCATCTTTACCATTAAATGCCGCTGAGCTATAGGAATTTTAAAATAAAAACTAATTTGTTTCGTGTATTTGAAAATCGAAATCTTTCACACGCAATAGTCGAGTAACTTAAAATTAATATTAATGGCTCAAACTTTAAGGGGATTTTTTCGGAGGTATTTTCCAAAAATTTTGGAATAAGAGCAAAAAATAAAAACAGTCGCCAAAAAATCAGCCTAATACAAATACATAGACCTTTTATTTAAGCGTTCATTTTTCTTCTAGTTTCCTAGTATCATTCCTAGTTGACGCAAGAGGAGGTGCAATGAGAGGCTGCAGACATTCCGGTGTGAGGGTTATAGTCCCGCCAAGATGTGCACCGAGTCCCACCAGAATAACTTGTCGATATGTACGGCCTCAACGAACGCCGCATCCTCCACCTTTAATGGAGGGAGAGGCATTGGCCAGTCGAGTATTGGAGTTGGGACCTGTTGGTGCTAAGTTTTTGGGGTAAGTGTCAATCATATCATACTGTAATGTTTACTTAAAAGACACTTATAAATTTTTAGTTATATAAATTACCTTTAAGATCCCACAGATAACAAAAGTCTAGGTTTTGGAGATTTTTCTTTCTTTTATTTTCTAGCGTTTTGGTTAAATCTTTTTATTTAATTGCATTTTTTGGATTTAGGCCTAAATCCAATATTATTAGGGGTTTTTAATTAAATGCAGATAAATTCAATAATAATTTATTCTGAATTACATTTACATACAGATGAATAAATATAAGATAATCAACACTAAACTGCTTACCTAGTTAAAAACCATATAACCAATTACTTATCTCTTTACTATTAATTAGGTTATATTGTTCATATAAAGTGGATTTTAATAAATTTAATACAAAAATATTAATTAAAAGTCAAAATTAAATTTTAAAATAAACGTTACATCTGGTACTCCAAATCTAAGTATAAACAGGATCTTAATAATGGTTTGTTTTATACATATTATTACATATACACGTCGGGCCAGCTCTAAATTATAATGCAAAACTTTTGCCAATGAGGGGAAAGGAGACGGTCTACAGAGAGACCGAGGTTTTTAATTCCAGAAAGTTTCGACACCTGCTCAATACTCAAAACACTGAAACTCAATTTGATAGCTGCTATCTACAACGTGTATAGCAGGCTCATACAAAGACGCAGAAAAAATTATTTGACAAAAATGTACACTTGTTTTTATTCCGCAAATTATAATAATTATTATAGATAACCCTGGCAATTTTGGTAAAGCTAAAAAATCAATTTAATAGGAAACTAACGTTATTCAGTTAGTTGGGTTTAAAATAATTTTATAAACTGTAGGTTCATATAATTTTATCCCTTTTCTTTGGTCTTGTCTTAAGGCTTGTCTCTTTTTCAGACCAGTAATAATCGAAGTACCACATTTTGCCGCCCTTCGAGGTAAAGAAAGAGAAATTGTCATACTTCGATCAGATAATGGAGAGTCATGGAAAGAACACACCGTCGACGCCACAGAAGAGGTCTTAAATGAAGTGCTTCATGAAAGTTTCGAAGCAGAAGGTAATTATATTTGTAATAAATATACAATGTTATTTTCCAAGCATTTCTGCCTTCTTAATACGAATGCATGATCAAACAATTTTTATGTTCCTAACCTGAAAAAAGAAAAAACGCAATTTTGATGTAAGACAGGGGTGTATCCAAAATAATGTCACTGAAAGACTAAATTTACTCCAAGGTTGTTGATTCTCAATACATCCCAGTAGAAATACAACGGAAACCACCCAAACAGCAAAAACTTTCCATTGAGCAATACCCCATATAAGTTAAGCATGGGTCTGCGTTCGCGATGCTTTATGTCCGCTCCACAGCTTAACCATTGTTTGGTAGTGTATCCCAGCTCTGCAGCAAGGTCAAGAAATAGTGGCCACGCATGCTTTACTTATATGGGGGATTGCTCAATGGAATGTTTTTGCTGTTTGGGCATACATAGCACATGAATGACAGTCCACATGTTTCTATTTAGTTTTCTTTAGCGATTTTCTTAAGAATAAAAGTGATAATTCAGTATTTTTATGTTATCAATTGTAATTTAAAGGCCTTATTTCAGTCTATAGATTTATTTGTATTTGGGAAGCAAAAATAAGTCAAAAACTATACATGTGCAATATGTGTACATCTTTGGGTTCAATTTTTCTTTGTTTTGTTGTGTAAGTGATGGTATTGTTTCTTTTCATATACTGAAAAATCATATTACCTTATATGGACACAACAGATACCTTTAACTTAAAAATATGTATTTATAAACTTCATATTAAATTTCTTTTTAGACCTCAATCAAATGGAAGACCTTTCATCCGGTCGAATAACACGAATAGTAACTCAAGATTTTCCACAGTACTTTGCGGTAGTATCCCGAGTGCGTCAAGAAGTCCACGCAATAGGTCCGGAAGGCGGAATGGTATCCAGCACTGTCGTTCCACAAGTACAGGCCATTTTCCCTGAGGGAGCATTAACGAAGAAAATCAAAGTGGGCCTACAGGTAAATTTGTTTAAGCCCAGGAAGGGGGTGCCATTTGATAAGTTGAGAAAAATAACAGTGAATCATATTCCAAAAAAGAAACGTTGGTCCCTAATTTGGTAAAAGAAAAATGTGTATACGCAAAATGTGTGGTAAAGTTAAAAAAACTGATAGAATGTAGAAACTTTTGTATGGGCATCAGCGTAGAGAATATTCCCGACATTTTCAACACAGTTTAAAAATAATATTGTTACTGGCCCATCATACAATAATGTTGCCATTTATTAATTTATAAATTTTTTATATTACTCTTAAAAGAATCATATACAGGGTTTTCATAAATATTTAGCCACTTACTTTTAACTATAACAAAAAAAAATAGAAAAAAATACGTCCTATAAAAGTTTCATACTTTCTTATTTATTATCTTTTAAACATAATCTTTAATAAAGGGTCTGTCAATAAGAGTGATAGTTTTTCAATCCAAGATTTCTCCATTTATGATCGATATTTTTTTAATTTTAAGGTGTTACTATATTTGGTATTGTATGCAGTTTTATGATACAGCGTCTGACAGCTCTCGATTGGTGGGAAGTAATAAAAAATATTACCAATATAGTAGCTCAGTTGTGGCTACTCAAGGTTTATTCACTCGAGAATTAAGGAGGTGATCTGCAAACCGTAGTTTTTGAGGAAATCAACAAAACCGAGTTATTTATGGGATATTATATTTTAAATAGTATTTCATCCGACAGACCACACAGAGTTTTTCGTATGTTTTTTCAAGGAAATAAAAGCGTTTTGTTATGCCAAATGTGGTCTTTTGGAGGCAACACTATCTGAAATAAAATATCCCATACATAACTCGGTTTTGGTGATTTTGTCAAAAACTCCGGTTCCTCAATTGGGAAGTCATCATCCGTACTCCGCGCAGGGTATACGCCACACTGTTGAAAAGTTTAAAAATGAGTTTAGTGAGGTAAAGTTAACCCACCTTCACACTTTTCCACTGGCGGCGTATAAACTGCGCAATGTACTGATAATGGTGACCCAATTCTCGAGTGTAGGTAGCTACAACTGAGCTATCTTTTTGGTAATATTTTTTTATTATTTCTAACCTATTGATAGGAGTCAGACGCCGCATCATAAAACTGCACAATACATTAAATATAGTTACACCAAGAAATTTAAAAAATATGGTGACAGGAAGTTTACATCTTCATTTTTCTTGCGTTTTTCATGTTCATTTGTTTTTTTCTATGCCCAAAAGATAATAGAGGAAAAAATATGAAACTTTTATTCAGTATGTTTTTTCAATGCTTCTTGGTTACAGTCAAAAATGGGTGGCAAGATATAAACAAAAACCTTGTGCATTATAATAATTATACACAGATTGTTCCACAAGAATGGGAACGAACATATATCTCGAAGTTAAGGGTTACAGAAAAAGCATTAAATAAAAAAGCTTTATAAAATCAAATGGTTTATTGTGTGGTAAGCTTAAGTTTGACCTTTAAGATGGCATTTACGAATAGTTTAAGGTAAAATTGCCTTTTTTAAATGTAAGTTTTAATTTTTTAGTGCAGAAATAAAAGCCCGATCAAATTTGACATACCTATAACAGTACTAATAAGCTAAAGATAAAAAGCCATCAAGTCTTATTTAAAGGTCACATATATATCTAAAATAGTCAACGTGACCTTTAAATAATTTTTGAGGGCAGTTTCAAGGTCAACCCTGGGTCACCGTAAGATGTCTTGTTTTATTTTTTACAATTTGTTGAAGTTTTTTGTCTATTTTTTATTCTTTATGTTTAAGACATTTGATATACCAGATATATGAGCTCCAAATGTTACCTTGTTGACTTTTGACCTTAAACCTATTAATTCATAATTCATAATTTTTTATTTTCATGTTATTGACAAATTGTCTTACATACGTCAAAAGATAAGGTTACAACTAGATATAACATACTTTTATAGCCTTGTTTTTTACAATATACTTAGGCTCTAAAATTAAAATTAAAATAATATTTAAAATGTACAGTAGTTACAAATCACAAGTACGGTTAAAATTAACATCATTTTACAATTAAAAACAAAATAGCAGACAACCACATTTAAAACCTAAAACGGAGGTACTCGTCCACCGAATAAAAAGCATTATCCAATAATATGGTTTTTACTTTCTTCTCAAAGTTCTTATTTATTTATTAGTAGTGTTATATACAAAATTTTCTCAGATTTATTTCTGCAATAAAAATGGGAGTTTACATACAAAAAGGAAATTTGACCTTTTCCATACTTTTGAAACACCCTGTATGTAAAATGATTTAAGGCAAGTTTTAAAAGATCACTGCCAGTTTATTTATTACTGTTCATTAGCTTCATACATTCTATCACAAGGGTTAAATTATCTAAATTAATTTGAAAAAGCTTCCAGGTTAAAAATGCTAAATTTGTTAACATATTTTAAAACAATTTGGAGTACAAAATATTCACTTTCTAGTCATTTTCTAGTCTTTACTGTTTTTATTTCGGTACCTAAATATTTATTTTAAAATATTATTAAATTTATACACCAAGTGTTTGTCCCACTGCATTAATTATATAGAAAAAAATGGGATAATAATTATTACCGAAACGAATTTATTCTCTATAAAAGTGTCAAAGTTAGGTTTATGTTTATATTTTATACATTTGAAAACCAGTACAAAGTAGAACCTAGAGTGTATATTATTTTTAAAAAAGGATTAACTTTTACTCGTCAGATATCAGCCATATATTTTCTATACGTAATTTTAGGACTGCTTAATTAACTACTTTTACCAAAACCCCATTATAGGTTGTATTGAAAAACATATTTTTAAAAATGGGTGGTTCTTTTCCATTTGTCATCGAAATTTTTAAATACATAAAAATAAACCAGTTTTAAAATAAATTTTCCCATCCCTCAAGTTATTTTGTGCGATAAAAATAAAAAAAAAAGGTAAAGGGCGTGTAAATTTATCTTGACATATGTATAAGTTAAGTGCATCAAAGATTTTAAAATATTGTGTCATTTACCAAAAATTAGCTATATAAATAAGTATCTATTAGGTCTATAATATAAAGAAACCCTACGTCTTGGTTGACTTAAGTTTTTAAACGACTAATATATAAGAAGATCAGAAACTCAATTTTAAATTTTAATTTTATATATTAATGACAAGTTAAATGGACCACCCTATATAAATACTTAAAAATGTTGTGAAAAATGTAAAATATAAATTGTAAATCTGTAGAAATGTCATGTAACCTCAAAGGATATTTTTGGTATATTTTTACTTAAAAGTAGACAATATTATTAAAAGTATATAAATTATTCAAAATTGTGTTCAAAATATATTGTTAAAGTCACGTTAATTATATGTGTTAGGCACAGAGAAGGAGGAGAGATATAATAACTAAATAATAATGTCAATGCAATTTTTTAAGCATATGTGCCAAATAACTAGGTAAATTACTACAGTACAACGAATAATATAAGCACAGAATTGAAATTGCCATAAAATAAACCCTAAGAATGGTCAAAATCTACTTACACTGTTTTTTAAAGAGCTATTTAATAAAAGTAAGCTAACTGAAAATAACATGTACCAAAAAAAAAAAGTAAATTAAAAAAACATTGCTCATAAGGTATGAAAAGCTTATTAGAGATGTTTTGAGTTAAAGAGCTTTGTATTTTTATTCCCTTCTTTATAATATAGTCCCTGGGCCAGTAATTAACTTGAATTTATGATAAGAAAACTTTTAAAAGCTTTTTAGGGGGTTCTTTTTGACGGGTCTACCACAAATATTCATACCGCCATATATGGAAGCGGCGCTTTAACCTAGCCTGTCAATGTCAAATGTTTCAAGTGTCGGACTGGGCGAACGCGTCACTTTTGTTTGTCAGACAAGTTAACCACAATGTTTTACATGCAATTTTTAAACATTTGGCCAATGGAGCGCGACCCGAAAGAAATTTGAGTTGCCCGCCCGCTATGCAAGTCTCTAACCTCTAGCCTCCAAGCAAATCGCTTTCAATATAACCGCATCCTTACGATTAGTGGCACAATGTTTAAAAATTGTATGTAAAACCTTGTAATAAACTTGTCTGACAAAAAAGTGACGCGTTCATCCAGTCCGACACCCGAAACATTTGACATTGACAGGCGGGATTAAAGCGCCGCTGTATGGCAGTCATAGATAACCTACATTTAAATCCGCAGTGTTAAGAAGCATTTTTCGGATTTTTACGACATCGCGCAGTAAAAAAATGGACGTGTGGATGAACATGCGCACTTAAAAGCCGTGGCAAAATACAAACACCGGCACCCCGTTCCCTCCGTCCGTGGTCTGACCGTGACGCTCATTAGCTACCGTACTTCGAACACAAATGTGGATAGTTTGATTGGCGCAAGGTGCGTTTACCCCCAACTTGCTTGCGCACAACCCGGTTTTTCGCCCATGAAATATAACTTTTGTTCCGCGCAGGTAATAACATTGGCAATCCATCGAGATCAGTGATGACAGTATAACTATTCGTGGTAGACTCGTCAAGAGGAATCTCCTAAAAAGGTTTTAAAAGGATTCTCATGAAGTCTATTTCATTACTGGCCAAGGGACTAATTGCTGTAATGTTTTATTGTTTTGTGGGGTCATTTGTTTAACAGTTACGTTCTTCTGCGGACATAATTAAATACGTCGTATTTTTTTACATCAGTATCTTGATGATGATATTTCAGTGTGTCTCTCTTTCTTCTAAAATTTAGAAAAGGTATTACATTAAGCAATCATCACTCATTTTATACTTATTAACATGTTCATTGTTATAACACTGGTTTTCTTGCACTAATTTATATGTAACCCTTATGAGTGCCCAATAAAACTTCTGAAAACTAACATAACTAACGTTTTATTGTTCTAAAAAACTATTTGACTGCAATAAATACATTTTAAAACGCTATTTCAAAGAAATACATGTAAAAAAGACAGTATTGGTGGCTAATTTATTTATTGTAGTCAAATATCAACCAAAGCACGGTTCATAGTAGTTGTCTAATCGTTGTATAAAGTCATTTCAATATTATGTTTGATAAAATGTATTTTATTGGGCTCTCATAGCTCAATCAGTTATACATATAAAACTTTTTAAACCAACCATCATCCTCATTATTTATTTTTATTGGTTGCACTTGGCTGCTGTTTTGTTTTTCTTATTTTTCTAGCTGTTGAACCTTGCTTTGTGTTGTGTTAACCTGCCTTTACCCATTTTCCTCTTCCTCTTTTGTATGATTTTTATTATGGTAAGTATTTGCTTTTTATTGCTTTTAACTTTGCTTTTATTAACCTACTTTAAGCAAAGGTAGTATAACGGTTGTTATACGTAAGACCGAAATTCAGCACTTTTTTAAGTGGTATGCATATTTTAACGTTAAAATGCTTTAAACATTTAAAAAACCACTTTTTTATTTTTTTACGCCCAACACATATTTATTTTTTTAATAGTTTTTCGGTTAGGCACAAATTTACTTCCTTAAATTTGCAATAACTTTTTATCTATTAGATTAAAAAATGATATTTGGTCTGTTGATATTTTTAACAAAATTGTGGATTGGTAGACGTATTCACTTATTTATAATTAATTTCGGTTTAACCGGAACTTTTAAATTTTTAATGGCACCAACAGTATATTGTATTTTATTTTGATTGAATATGACATTCTGAGTACACTAACATCTCACTTGTCATTTTAGGTCAAGTAGCCACGGACAAATGGAGTTATTTGTCTGGGCGCAGTCAAAGTTTACAAAATCCTAATTTTGGTAATAACTTCTTTTTGTTTGAATGGATCGAGGATGGTTTGTTAGCATATCCTAAAAGAGCATTATATTGCAAATAATTTAGTACCTACAGCAAGTTATAAAATTATTTTATACCAACCCCTACACTAAATGATAATATCAATTTATTACAAAATCATTAATTAATAACTATGTGTTTTGTAGAAAAAGCCTTACTTGAAATACCGCTCATGTGTTACTAAATTATTCGGAATAAAATGTTCTTTTAGGATATGCTAACAAGCCACTCTTGTTCCATTTGAAAAAAAGGAGTTATGATCATAAACAGGGTTTTGCAACCTTTGACACCGCCCTGGCAAGTCGTAAAAAACAAAACGCAATTATTTTATTTTTTCGTGGCTACTTTATTTAAAATAAACAGTTTGAGCCTTATCATGGTACTCTAGATTAAAATTTAAAAAATTTGACAGCAGAAGTTGACAAAATGACAAGTGAGGTGTCATTATATTCAGAATGTAATTTTCCATCAAAAGAAGATAAAATTTAGTAATAGTGCCATTTAAAATTTGAAAGTAGCAGTCATTTCTGGTTAAAGTAATATAAAAGTAAAAAAAAACAAGTGAATACATCAATCAATCCACAATTATGTCAAATACTAACACACCAAATTTCATCTTTCTATTTTACCAGGTTAAAAAGTTATCTGGGGGAACCACCTGTGAGAAGCACCCGGTATACCAAGTGACAACAATCTTATTAGCCAGAAAGTCATTTAGCAGCTTTTTATTATAAAGCTTTGGCATTTCAATAATAATTATTTATTAGATAAGTGAGTTATATTACATATAAGTCACGCAAGAAAAGTTTAACTCTCGAGCCCGAAGGGCGAGAGAGGTAATTTTCTTAAGTGACTTATATGTAATAACTCACGTGTCTAATACAAAATTTTATCCAACACTTTCCTATAAATCGTTTTTAATATCGAAAATAATTTGAAAACGTCATCCATTATTTGTTACTTGTCATTGTCAACACCAGCAACAAAATGTTGTATAATATATTAGACTTCCTGAAGAACACTCCGCACAATGTAACGTTGTCCAAGATAAATCTAATATAACAATTACTGTTAATATAAACACGAATAAATTGTAGTATAATATATTAGTTGTTTTATGTTATTTTTTAATTGTAAAATGTTGGAAGTAATAAAGAATTAGTATAAGTCACTAGTGAGCTAAAGTCTATAATTCACTAGTGAGCTAAAGGGTACTTTAGCTCACTAGTGACTTATAGTACACTTTATATCCTCAAAATCTGATCAATTATGTAGATATTATATGTAAGTGTTGGATAAAAAATATAGTTTTGTAGTATCCATATTTTTCAAGTACGGCAAAAACTTTTGAGTTAAAATTTTCTAAGCGGGCTACTAAAAATCGACTATTTGATTTTAATGTCTCTAATTACATATTTTGGTAGCTTCATCGGTTATTACTTAAAACTTAAAAAACGTAATGGTTTATAAACAATTAGTTTATAATAATCAAATGGAAGTTTAGCTAACTTCTTGGTGTTGTAGAATAATTTATATATTTTATATAAAATACTCATTAATCTATTAATAACATGATGGCACAAAAAAGTGTTGATTCTCTCTTACCGGAAAAAAGATAAAAACGCTTTATTGCGCTAGACACCGGTTTATGTTTGGTAACACGGCGCAGACACAGCGCTCGGAGTAGCGCATCTGCTTATCTGCTTTTGCAGCTATTTAGTACATTCAATCGTTAAATCGGCTAGATAAAACCGGTTTTTGGCGCAATAGAGCATTTATATCTGTTTTTCTGGTAAAAATGCAACAACACTTTCTTGTGTCATAATTTATATATAAAAAAATCTTCTACAACACCGAGAAGTTCCATTTGTGCGCCATTTAAAAAAAAAGCGCACTAGTATTGAACATACGCGAGAGTTTATTTTACTTCCGATAAATTAAACAGTAATTTTGAGGTTACAAATACTACAAAATAAGAAATAAGGTTAACAACATTCTGTTTTACCTTCCATAGTTAGGTTTAATAGATGTCCGAAACATTACATGGGAAATTCTCAGTTTATTTCTGACAAAACACCACAAACTCTTTTAAAGTTTTTAGAGAGTCCAATATTATGTATCTGATGAAAACTTCTAGAACACTACGGATATATATTTTATACGAATTACATTGATTCAAGATATCAAAATACCATAATTACTTACCATGCTTTACAAACAAATCTACTCTCTGCGCCTTAAAAATTGGAGGGATATCAATTAAATTAGCCTTTTATTTTTTTTTATTATTTTCAAACAAACAACTATCATTGTCTCCAGGCTCAACCAATAGACCCAGAGCTAACGGCAAAACTCTTGGGTCATGGCGTAGCAGTATCACCTGTGGTAACTGTAGAACCCCGTAGAAGAAAATTCCATAAAGCCATACGGTTAAATATGCCCGCGCCAACAGCACATTCACAGGGCATGATAAACCAATACAGTGGGTCAGCACCAACGTTAAGGTTACTTTGTTCTATAACAGGTAAGTTGGTCCCAAAATTAGTCTAATTTTTAGATTTAGGTTTATTAGAATGTAATTGTGATATAAGGCATTAAATATACAGGGTGGGCCAAATTAAACTTTCCAACTTTTTAAGTGACAATAACTTTTTATCTGTTGCGCCTATCTTTTTATTTTAACAGGGCTAATAGATAGATATGTTTTCTTTTGGTTTGTCAATTTTGGTAAAATAAATTTAGTCAGGGACGAAATTACGGGACATTTTTTATAATGATGCATTTAACCTCGTTGCAAAAAAAAATCGGATTTAGCTACAATTGAGCGAATACGTTTTTCTTGTAGACAAACTATGGAAAATGATTTCGTAAAAGCGAATCTGTCCATAAAGTTGGGAAATTAAGGAAAAAGGAATTATTATTATTCTTGATTTTAACAGGGAACTTTTTTTAGTGTGCTTTGAAAATTAAAAATTTGAGGTTGCCATGGTTCCTGAGTTGGGTGCTGACACAACTTAACAGTTAATTAATTAAAATTTAACGTATTAACCTAATTGTAGATAAATTCGATTTCTTTTGCAACGAAGTTAAATTCATCATTTTGGGTAAGGTCCTGTAAGTCCGGTCCCGCCTAAATCTATTCGACCAAAATTGATAAACCTAGAGAAAATATATCGACCTATTAGCCGTGTAAAAATAAGAAAGATAGGTGCAACAGACAAAAAGTTAGTTAAAAGTGTGCAAATTAAATTTGGCCCACATTGTAGTATTTACATACTTACATGAGTTAAAAAATCAAGTAATTTAATAATAATATCAATCATCATATAAGAAGGTATTGTTTAACCAATTAGAGATATTTTGAGGGCCACTATTACTATAAACTACATCTCTTCTATTATCTTATCATATAATGCATTTTTGCAATAATTTTCCAGTTCTGGCACACATTTACAAACAGGATATATAAAAGCATTCTTTAATCTTGTCAATATCTAAAAAAAATAAAGATTTACACCTTTGTAGGAAAAATAGTACGTGGAAAGTAAAAGATAGAAAATATTTGTCGGGTCAGAATCTGTCTTTGTAGCAAAACTAATCAAAGCTAACCAAAACTAACAGGAACTAAAAAAAGTGCTGCCAGAACATGGGTACCTTCTCTAGCATCGCGCCCGCATTCCACACAGCGCCAAAATTATTCCCCTGCCAAGGAGCCTGAAAATTAACCACAGTCAGAGACAAGAATGAGACGAGTAACTGGTCCTAACAATTTGTCCATTGTATTTATCTCTTTCTGGTTTAACGCAAGTTCCAATAAATATGTCTTTGTCTTTCATCATGGCAGGCTATCGTAGACGGAGCAATCATCGCTTTGCCCTGATTGCCAAGTTGTTTACAATTTCTGCATGTAAACTTTAATGTCCTTTTTGGCTCACATCTAATTAAGAGAAAGAAAATATACCATGAATCGAATATTTTTAACTTGACAAACGTTGCCGCAGGCAGTCACGCCGAAATGTTATTCGATATTTGTGTTTGATATTTTTCAATGGCCGATTTGTTTGGACAGTTTGTTTACATTTTCTGTGATTTATTGTGTGTTTCGTGGTTTTTTACCTTTAATTGGACTTTGAATATTGACTTTTATTAGTGATTACAGTGTATATATTAAATTTGTGCTTTTCAACAGATAATTTAAGCTAATAGTGACATGGTTATCTGTAAGAAAAAATCTTTATAAAAACCAAATAAATCACATTTTTACTAAGGTATGTGTAATTAGTGAACTAAACCCCAATATTTTATATTAATAGGAAACAAAAACAAGTACCTAACATTAAGGGCAAAAATAGAACAGCTATATAATTTGAATTTGGCGGGCAAACGATAAACTCGACTCACGCACCATCTGCGTTTGCCTTCCTTGAAGACAGACAAGGAAGGCCCACCAGCTATTTCTCTCTCGGATAATTTATTTACATTTAGTTGCTCGTCTCATTCTTGTCTCTGCCACAGTGTAAAAGGGATAAAACCACTAATGATAAAACACAGACAAGTTGTGTGCGGTAGGTGGAAGTTCCCCTCGATTTACCAGCCGACATGCTTCGCGACCAATCGCGACTCTATGTGAGATGGGGGCGCGATGCTAAAGAAGAGTTATGATTTACCGACAATCTGGCAGCACTGCTTTGGGGTGTTGGAGAGACTCTTAAGAAGTGCGGTTAAAAACTGGAACTAATACTCTATAGCCTTATATCACAACTACAAACATATTACTTAAGTTTTTGCAATAATTATAAAACCCTTTTTTGTAAAATTAGAACAATTAGTTTTATACTTACTGCAATTGAAAATAGGCAAACCGTTTTTAAACCCTCCTACATAAAAAAATACTTCACGTCAAAATTTGACAAATTTAAAAAGTTTATTTTTGATTTTACTTTTTTTTAACATTTGTCTTGATGTTGTGTTGTGTCCTTGTATTTTTGTAAATTGTTTTTACTGTTAAGGGGTTGGCAAGCTTTTAGACATAGATATAAAGCTTTAAAAAATTTCGAAAATAGTTATTTTGAAGTATTTTAGACGTATTTTAAAGTATTTAAATTAATATTCAATTTTAATACCGGCCCCTTATATCTTAGATGGCCTTAGATAGTAGCCTTAGATACGTAGCTTAAAAAAATCTAGGTAGATAAATGGTATTACTAAATTAGAATAGAGCATGTAAATATGCTACACGTTTTAAGGAAATGAACCTTATTATATTACATGTTCTTAAAAATCTGTTATTATTTCTGCGAGTAAAACTTTAAACAAATTCAATTTTAGGTAGAAAGTTTGCCAGCCTCGCGCTTTTTGTTTCCTGAGACGTCATATGCTAAACTACACTTTTTCATAAAAATATGTTTTTCCATTGTGACGTCCACATGGTATTTCGTAAAATATTTTGTTACATAGTACCTCTATAATATTACTTAAGCCTTTATTCAGTACCTTATACAACAAATTGTTTTAGAAAATAAACAGTCTCATTTTTAAGTTTTTTAAGTGGGTAAGACTGGTAAAGCCTAAAATTGACAGAGTTGCGTATTTCGGACACCAAGCTTTTATATTATGCCTATACGTATTAAAATAGATTAAAAACACTGTTTAATACACTTTTAACTATTCGAAATATAAAAAAAATAATTTTTGTAAATGCTCGCACAAAATAAGGCTTTATAAGAATATTTTTTTAGCCACATACTTATAGTGCCTGCCATCAGTGAAATGGACTTCATAATAATAACCCTTTTAAAACCTATTTTAAGAGGTTTTTTTGACGATTCTACCACGAATATTCCTACCGCTATATCTATCTATCTATCTCTTTGTTTTATGGCTCTGATACTAAGTCAATTCGCCAGTTCTCCCGTTCCGATCATATAAGCTATTGCTTATAAGCTTTCCCGGCTTTGTCCTTGGAAAATCTGGATAATCGAGCTCGAAACTCCCAGACTTTCCTAGCATATGAATAAGAAACACTTGTAAAAATCAACAACAGCGATGAACTTCTGAACATGCATAAATTGTGACTGTCAAGCCAGCGGCTGCTACTGGTATCGCGCATAATCGTTACTTTCACTACTGACGTTTTTCCGCAAGGCGTGCGCACCTCCTCGACCATACGAAGACACCATGTGTTCAACACCAAAACGTAAAAACTTCAAGCTTTAGGAATCTTCACTCACAGCGCTTAGCCCCAGAAAAAGAAGCCCCAATTTAGCGTGAATCTTTTCTTGATCCCCAAGGGTACAGCTACGCTCGTACGACGCCTTCAATCGCCTACCCGGGAAGTCATGTAGACTTCTACGTAAACGTGAACCGCACTACTCGAATACCGCGGAAAGAGTGCTACCGCAATATATGAAAGCGGCTCTTTATCCCATCCTGTTAATTTTTGGGGGGGGTCGGACTGGGTGAACGCCTCACTTTTTTGTAGGACAAGTTTAAACATTGTGCCAAAAATGGTAAGGGTTACAGTCACCAAAACCCGCACAGTCCGATAACTTTTATTTTTAGCCTTATGGTTTAACAATTTTATGTAAAACATTGTGGTAAACATGTCCGACACAAAAGTAAGCGTTTGCCCAGTCCGACACCCGAAACATGTTAAAATTTACAGACTGGGTTGGAAAGTCCTTTCCACATATGTCGGTATGAACATTTGTGGTAATTCGTGGTAGACTCGTCAAAAGGGACCCCACTAAATAGGTTTTAGAAGGGTTATTATCATGATATCCATTTTTGGCTGGCCTAGGCACAATAAAACAAATCTTTAGAAGAAAAAAAAGATAAACAAATGCAATCCCTTTAGGAAATTTATTTCAGAATTCGTAAAAAACCTCTACCGGGCCATTTTAATCTTTATCATCAACTGATCTAAATCATATCTAATTTTTAGGCATTCTATTTCTTTAAAGGCGCATATTACATAGTTTTAACGTAAAAAAAAATATAATGGAAATTAACGTACGTTTATTAAATAATTAAATTATTTATTTTAAAAACCGCATAAATAAAAGATTTTTAAAGTTAAGTTTATGCAATTTTTTTGAATATGCACTCCGATTGGAACTTGTTTTTCCTACTTATAAATTGTATTTACTAGCTAACTAAAAAAGTTGTTTTTATTTATGCGTATTTCTTAAATAAAACATTTTTTTTTTCTAGTCAAAAAGGTTTACTTTTTACTTATAGAAACTCCCTGGCAGAGTTGGGTCGAATACTGAAAATCGGTATTCGTATTCGAAAAATTTAATTATTCGAATACCGAACATTTGAATACTGCTTTGCTTACTGCTACTTTGAAGAAACAATGTAGTCGAATACTCGGTAGTATTCAGGAACACCCGAAATTGGTATTCGAATACTAGAAAAAGAAAAAAACTCATGATTAAAAAACATTTACGAGCAAAGAAAAAGGTCCTTACCTTACTTTTTGTTCCCTTTTGGTATTCTACTCGTACTAATTTTAATTTTGGTATTCAAATACTTCTTACACATTCCGGTATTAGAATACTCGGAACGCTGGTATTCGAATACTCACAAAAACTATTCATCGAATAATTTAAAATTATTCGGATACAGAACAAAAAATATTCCGCCGAATACCGAATACCAAACACACAAATGTATTCGAATATTATTCGAATACCGGCAAAATGTATTCTGAATACTATTCAGAATACTGAGTATTCCAATACGACCCAACTTTGCTCCCTGGGCCAGTAATGAAATGTACTTTATGGTAATAACTCTTTTAAAACCTTTTTAAAAGGGTTTCTTTTGACGAGTGTACCACGAATATTCATACAGCCGTATATGAAAGCGGCGCTTTAACCCAGCCTGTCAATGTCAAATGTTTCGGGTGTCGGACTGGGCAAACGCGTCACTTTTTTATTGGACAAGTTTAGCACAATGTAGACTCGTCAAAAGAAACCCCCAAAAAGGTCTTAAAAGTGTTATTATCACGAAGTCAATTTCATTACTGGCCCGAAAACTATTATGTTGTTCTAAATTGAAGTTCGGTTTTGTGAGTGCAGATATATGTAAGTGCTTAAGTATTTTGAACAAATATCTTATTACCAACTTTTTACTTAAGGAATATTCTAACAAAATGATATTTTCTATGTAACAAAAATATGTTCGAAATATCCTGTAAAAATATACATCACTACTTTAGAAAAAACTAATGCGCTATTATTTAATAATTTTCACGCGGGGACCCATCAGGGGTGTTTCGGAAAAGATCTCTCAAAGGTAACTAACTAAAAATATTTTGGGCTGCCCCCTTTAGAATGTACATCTTTATTAAATTATTTTTTTATATTTTTATTTTCCATCTTACCATGGATTTTTTTTTATAAGGAATGTGAGAGATGGGCGTACGCAGTTCTGTATAATTTTCCTCGTTTCCAATTATAAACGATTTGGCTTTAAATTTTAGTTTTATTTTAATAATGCATCTGTTACCATGAGACGTGTGACGTAAAGCGATTCACTATATTTTAACCATCCCAACTAACTAGGTGGACTTATTTTTTTCCTTAAAAGGCCTTATTACGAATGTATTGCGATTTCCCCAATCGACACCCCTACTAAGAAACCATGGTTACGCACTTTTAAACCAGTAAAATATTTTTTGAAGTAAATATATTTACTGATTTTTTTGTACCAATGCAAACTATTTTTTGTCAAACTTAAATAAATAAATTAAAGTTGCATAAAAGCATTACCTATTATAGTCAAAATTAATGTTAAAAACAAAGTTCAGCTGCAAGAAATGCGCACAAGAAAAATTAAAAAATTAATGCAGGTTATATTGTGGCCTTTTTTTAATGGGTTGTTGTAGGACAACTATTTTTCTTACCTTTTTTATCCTTATTGGTTTTATACATTACCAAGTATCCATTATTTTAAAAACACCTGTCAGAATAAATTTTTACAGTCAATCTAATCAAAGGTCAATCATTTTTATTTCCTAATAAAATGAGGTTTTTCTTAAAATTATTGTTATATTATTGCTAAATATTAAATAAGGCAAAGGTTTAGAGAAATGAGATGGCCCAGAAAAAATAAAATATAATTATTATCAGTAGTAAATTAATTTATTTAAAAAAATGATTGCAAAGTACAGTAAAATTGCTGAAATAATAGATTCAAGCAAAAAAGCCTTAAAATTAAAGTACTAGTATATGTTTTGAATAATCTAATAGTACTCGTAATTCATGGTAAATTTTAATGGCTACAAAAATAATTCCCGTTTTAAATATCGCAATATACTCTTTTACGGCCAGCTCATTAATTTTGATTGTGTTATTTAAATTTTAAAAGTCAGTTGGCTAAATAAGGCAATAAAATTTAAAAAATTTGACAGTTCCGTTCTGTTTTTACGTACTGAACATAGACCAAAATCATGATACAATGAATACAAGGTGGAAACATGAGCATGAAGTTTATCACGTGATCAATTTGTAAACAAAGTTAAAAAAATACGTTTGTATTCCTGTTTTTAACAGTTTTTTGGCGTTTTACTTTTTATTTAGGCAGTTCTGTGACTTTAAAACTAGTTTAAGTATAAGATAATTTGTTTTTAATTGCTTTTATGCTTAATACATAAGTTTTTGTAAGTAAATGATAAAATTGTTAAGTAATTGCTTAAGTACATAAGTTCCGTTTAAGTTAATAATACTATTTTAAACTAGGTTAAATCAAATATATTCTTAGTAAAGCATTATTTTACAAACCTATTTTCCCAAAATCTTCCTCATATTTATAAAAATAACCAAAATTTACAAACACTGCAGGCTTCCCTGGATCCTAAATATTGCGGGGAAAAACTCACATTCCACGTCATGGTCCCGAGCGAACCAATTTGGAATTTCTGTTAATCGTACCTTGTATTCCTTGTATCATGGGCCTAAATAACCTAAAACGTAAAAATTTATTGCTTTAAAGATAACCCAAAATATTTGTGAGTTTTAAGATAAAGTCCGCCTATAGTATATGGCCAAAACACAGTGAATCACCGTTTACATGATAAAAACTTAAATAATAGTGTATGAAAGCAATTAGCTGTGTATATTTACTTAAGTTTTTCGTCTAATTTTGCCTTTTAGTCGTAATATTTTGTTGTTTTATTTAAATTTACAGTTTATTAAAAAATCACAAAAACACAAATATTGCAATTTTCACCTTAAAATAGATTTGCTGCATACATTTTTCCTAAGTTATATATTTTATTTATAATTTTTTAATCTCTTTGTGTCCGTGAGATCAGTCGTACAATAAACATTTTCTAATTATAAATTATTAAAATGGAAAACAATCATCGGAAGTTAGTTGCCACGCGACTGGTCTTTTCTGAAACCAATCGAAAGATTTGCTTGGCTTTTTGTTAATGCTTGGCACCTGCATTGCTTTACTAGTTTTAAGTACTTTAGTTGATTTAGCTTAAAAACATATTAGAAAGGTTAAATAATTATTGTTTTAATGAAAAAATAACCAGAGCAAATACATTAAAGGGATTATGACATTGTTGGCAAATTTTTCTGACGTCACCTGAAACCTTTTCGGCCATGTTATTTAATAAAATATCTGTTAAGACCAGTGCCGAAAAAATGCAATTTAAAATATTGTTGGAACAACCGTTTACATAACTCCTTTTAATACACTTTTTAATAAATATTTAGTTGCAACTTCTTTACCTTTAAATAAAAACATATTTGGGATTGCATCTTTCAACATATAACACTTTTAAAACAACGCAAAATGAAAGACACAAATTTTATATAACAGCACATAATTGATCATCAGCTGACTAAGTATAGTAACTCCCTTCCTTTTTACGAGTCTACCATGAATATACCGCGATATTTTTTTTTACCTTTGGACAAACCATGAAGGCTAAAAGCCTAAATACTAACGTACCGTGGATGTCTTAAGCGAGGTAAGAGGGAGTTTGTTGACACGGGACTTAAATATTTGAAGATATATCTTATGAAAGGAGCCCTTTAACCCAGCCTCTCAATGTTTCGGGTGTCGGACTGGAGGAACGCATCACTTTTTTGTCGGACAAGTTTACCACAATGTTTTACATGCAATTTTTAAACATTTTGTCAAAAATGGCTTAAACACATGTTTCGGGTATCAGACTAGGCGGTTTAAGCAGACAGCACACTATTGAGGAACGGAACGGAATGGAAGCGAACGGAAATTTTAACAGCACATAACTAAATGGGAGTTTCTATGGGAGTTATACTATCGCGGTATTCCGATCCGCGATAAAGGTGCGGACTCCCATTTAATTATATGCTTTTAAAATTTCCGTTTGCTTTCATTCTGTTCCGTTTCGCGACAGTGTGCTGTCTGCTTTACGTGACTGTAACCCTTACGATTTTTTGCACAATGTTTAAAAATTGCATGTAAAACATTACGACCAAAAAGTAACGCGCTCGCCCAGTCCGACACCCGAAATATTTGACATTGACAAACCCCCTTAAAATATTTTAAAAGTGTTCTTACTATAAAGTTCATTTCATAACATTAAGACAGAAGTTGACATGTTAAGGCTCCTGAACAAGGGTAATTAGTTTTTGTAAGTTTACTAGGCCTATTGTACATTTTGTTACATGTAATTACATTAACAGTATACTAATAAAAATACAAATATTCGAGTTTTCATTCTAAAACAAAAACATGATTTAAATTTTATGGTAAGTAAGAACTAAAAGAAGTCAGAAGTTTGTAACACCGTGAAAAATAGTCAACAGCAAGTTAATAGCTGCTTGAATTACAAGCAGCTATTAACTTGCTGTTGCCATCAATTATGGCAAATGACAAAAATATAAGGTCATTGTAACTACAAGTTAATAATATTTAAAATAATGTTTTTTTTATCACAATTAATAATGATAAGTCTAAAAGGCATTCAGGCGGATGTTTATTTCAATGGAGCAAAACCAGCTTAGCTTAATTTTTTTGTCTAAGGCTTAAGATAACTTCAAAAGCTTTTGATACCTACGATCCCATTTATTTAGCAACTTTGTCAACATATCGTTAGCTTAATAACATTGCTTACATAAATCTTTGCCTGCATTGACGTAGTAAGAATTTATGCCTATAAAATTAAAATATCATTGTCATAAACAAGTTGACGATTAGCCTTTCTAAGGTCCAGTTTTACAATTGCGAGTTGAGTTTAGGTTCAGTTAAACTCAATTGGTACATGAACCTATCCATTTAAAATATATTGCTGTCAAGTAAATGCTAAAAGTGACAGTGATAAAATATTTTAAATGGATAGGTTCATGTACCAGGTGAGTTCAACTGAACCTAAACTGAACTCGCAATTGAAAAACTGGACATAACTGTACTATATTATTTATTAAACGTACCACCTTATAGCAGGTTGACCCGACAAAACATCAGACCAAGTTAGTTCCGCCTTCCCTCACCCGGGCATCATTTATTTACATTTTACGTACGCAAAGTTATGGATAAAATTTGAGGAACATTTCTTTGGAGAATAGCGCTTGGTTGTAATAAAATAGTTATTTTAGTGCGATACTATAGATCAGGGCTGGATTTAGAGGTGTAGAGGCCTTGGGGCAATCCTTTTGTGGGGGCCCTCTAAAATTAAAAGTGTGTTTCCAAAATAAAATTGAAGAGCAATAAAAAGGTTCTATCAGGTCATGAGTCCATGACATAAGTCATGGAATTTAGCACCCAACAAAAAAGTTCTCATCAATATATAGGTAACTTGTATTTACTTTTTCAAAACTGGAAATTCATGGGGAATTATGGAAAATTATGAGGAAGTATGGAAAAGTATACAAAAATTAGAGGAAAGTATGGAGAAGTATGAGGAAGTATAAAGAAGTATGGGGAAGTGTGAAGAAGTATTGGGAAGTATAAGGAAGTATGTGGGAAGTGTGAGAAAGTATAAGGAAGTATGAAACGTGAACGTCGAATTTACATCTTAACCATGTCCCATTAATTAAAAAATTGTACGCCACTGCATTTATCAAAAAAAAATTATAAAACCTTTTGTTTCAAATTTTTTTAATAAAGTATGGGGAAATATAGGAAAGAATAGGGCAATATAAAGAAGTATGAGAAAGTATGAGGAAGTATGAAAAAGTATGAGGAATTATGAGGCAGTATAGGGAAGTATAGGGAACTATGGGGAAGTATGAGGAATTATAAGGAAGTATGGGCATGTATTAGGAAATATAGGGAAGTGTGTGGAAGTATAAGGAAGTATGAGAAAGTATAAGAAAGTATGAGAAAGTATGGTGACGTATGAGGAAGTATGGGAAAATATGAGGAAGAATGGGGAAGTATAAGGAAGCATGGGAAAGTATGAGTAAAATATAATGTATGCCCAACGAAGTTTGCACAGATCGGCTAGTTTATGTATAAAATAGTACTACGTACTTGCATTCACTTTTTTAAAACTGGAGACCCATTAATAATTTGTTTAGGGGCCCCGGTGCAGTTGCCCCGCCTGCCCCTCCTTAAATCCGGCCCTGCTATAGATTAAAATCCTAAAAGATATACTATTTATGGTAACTGGTGTGGTAAAAATATAAATTTTCTTACTTTAAGTAGTTAAGTAAATAATAAAATAATATCAGTATGTACAAACATTACACACCACAGCAGTACACACTCTTTAAATCAATGTAAAACATGATAGTTGCAAAAAAAACACTGTTAGTCAGAGATCCTTAATTTTTTGTTCTGATGACAGACTTATTGTACTTAATACTTTAGTTACTTGTTCTTCTAAAATACTTACTGTTCGTTTAAAAATTATAGGATAATGTAAATTTAACTTCATTACCAAAAATTTAGGTTCTTGGTCAAATATAAATGAAAAAACTAATATGTTTCCTTATCGCCATCAGAATTAAAAATAAACTTATCATTATCAGTCATCATCAATCAGTATCACTTCAAAAGAAATATTTTTAAGCTAAATCAGCTTAGGTACATGCAAAGCCAAGATAGCTAAACAACATTAAGAACGCCTGTTCTCTTATGTTTTTAAGGGTGTGCCGAATAAAAAAGGTTTTAACCAAGTTTTTCTGAAATGCAATAGGTGTTCCTAATTAACTCAATGCATGGTAAAGAGTTGAACTGGTTATATAAAGTTATATGAAAAAAAAACAAATTCAATTTAAATTTTATTTATGTTACAATTTCACGAATATATCTGTATATTATGTATATTTATACTTCACAACTATAGAAATTAATTCCGAAATAAATAAATTTATATTTTTGAAAATTAAGGTGGAACGACAAGAGCCCAATGGGAAGATGTTACTGGATCTACTCCATTAACTTTTGTGAACGATGTAGTTTCATTTACCACAACGGTTTCAGCCAGATTCTGGCTTATGGACTGTAGAAACATTGGTGATGCTACTAAAATGGCAACTGAGCTATACAAGTAAGTATTAATGGCATATACTGTTTCTGCTAGAAAGTTACAGCGATATTTTTTTATAATTAAGCTCTCCTGATACACAATAGAATATATCAAGTCTTTGGTTATTCTTGGCAGCATCGTATATCTATCTTTTATTAATTAAGTAATAATGTAGCTCTGAATATCTCTAAAATTGTTTACACCATCAGATTATCTTCAGTATATAAAATGCAGTAAATTAGTTTTTTCCACGACCGTTAAAGAAATGCTGTTTTTTTAAATCGTTAACATGAAGTTAACGTTCTCCATTTTAGTACACTACACAAAGTGTTAAAAAAGTAACTTTTTCTAACACTTCGAAGCTTCTTTTCACACTTTTAATTAGTGTTTTGTTTAAATGCCTACTACAATAAACGTAAATATCAATTTATGCAATATAACAGTAAACTCCACATCAACTGAACCAAATGGTCAAGTTACCTTTGATTTCGTCATTATTTTTTCTTTTAGTTCATGTGTCACTAGTTTTAAAACATGACAGTTTGCAAAAAAATTTAATAGAAATTATTATAAATTAATAGTAATAATGAATTTGCATGACTAAAAAAATTAAAAGGAATTTATACTGTTTTAGTATTATTTCTACAAAAAGTGAGTACATAAAATTTTCTAAATTTAAATAATAAATGCATAGTTATGAAGAGGATAATTGTCTCCTAAAAATAAGAAGGCCATGATTATTTGTTGCAATATAATGTCTGTGCTGCAAAAATTAAAATTAATAAGTTAAGATAAATAAAACATGTATAAATTGTATTTTAAGAAATTTTTACATGGTCGTGAAAAAAATTGTATGTAACACATGTATAAAGTGTTTTTTTACTAATGGTATTGCCGCACTCGCCTAACAGCTCGTGGTGTCAAACTTCCCATTCGTAAAAACATCACTTTATGCACTTGTTACATAAATTACTATTATTTGCCCACAAAGCCTAATTAAAATTAAAATTTTATTTTTGTTTCATTTATCCAGTTTAAATATCCTGCTATCTCCAAAAGTCATATTTTTTGAGAGAGTTATTAATGTTAGCTTTGTTAAGTTGGTCAGTTATTTGGATTTGGATAATTTAAGCGGGAAATATTTTGTGTCTTTTGTTTATCAGTGCACTGCAGTTTATGTACAGGATAGCCATTTGAAAACGAAACAGAGGTAATTTTTGGCACTCCAGGTCATTTAGAGAAAAACATTCGGATACGTCAATGTTTGATTTTAGAAAAACATTTTTTTGCCGCTTTTACCCTCTGAACTGCAACTCTCTAGCAAGGCTGAGGGTCACTCCCAAAATTTTAAATCGAAAGAGGGTTTAAGTGATACCTCATTTAAAGGTTTGCTTAATCTAGCTATTATTTTTGTTGATATGACAACATTTTTTTTTAAATTATAATATTAAATTACCTAAAAACTACTTTAAACTAAGGGAATATGATAAGAATTAATCAATCTTTAAAATTAAGATATTAGTTATTCTTTCTGGCAAATGTCTGATTCACCTTTAAAACTTATGGGTGGTTCACACCCATTAATTGATATATCATTTTAAAAATTGTTTAATCATTATCATATTCTTTTAATTTAAAGAATTTTACTTTTACAGGTAAATTAATAATGTTCATTAAAAAAAAATAAAAAACAAAATTTTGCAAAGCTGTCATATCCACGGAAATTACATCAGAGACCTCAAACTGTTTGGCTGAGGGTTTTCATTAAATATCCTTAATCAAATTAACTTTTTGTAGTTTTAATAGTTTTAAAGCTGCTTTTTATTTCTCTAAATAAATCAAAATATAAACGTTCTGTTAAAGAAGCTAATATATGCTGTAGCAGAGTGGTTTTTATTAGTATTACACTTGTATATGATATAATCAACCTTATTATATCGACAAAAAGCTTGGACTGCATCACTTGCAGTTTTTAATGCCATTATCCCTATTTTTTTATTTATCGGTTTTTAGGGAAGCAATTCATGTACCCTTTATGGCAAAATTCGTAGTATTTGCCAAACGAGTGGATCCACTGGAAGCAAGACTGAGAGTATTCTGTATGACAGATGACAAAGAAGACAAGACATTGGAGCACCAAGAACACTTCACCGAAGTGGCTAAAAGTCGAGACGTTGAAGTACTAGAAGGAAAACCACAGTATATAGAATTTGCAGGAAATTTGGTGCCTATAACAAAGAGTGGGGAACAATTACAGTTTTCATTTAGGGCATTTAAGGAAAATAGATTACCTTTCTCGGTTAGAGTAAAAGATCAACACACTGAGGCTGTGGGGAGATGCCTATTTATGAAGGAAGCCAAAGTAAGTAATTGCGTTTTTATAAAGTAATTTGCCCTTAATCAAAATTTAAAATAGTCACCCCCTACAAAATTATAAACAAAAAAATCTGCAACTATACTTTGTTTACTATAAATTGAGAAAAACACCTGAACAAAAAATGTATCTTATTGGTTTAAAAAGTCAGTAAGTTAGTTACTACTAGTTACCACAATAAAAAAATTATTTTATTGTTTTAAAATTGCGAAATTTTAGTTTTAATGAAAATTCGACACCACACTTGACCAACCAAATGAGTAATTTTAGTTACGTTACCATGACAATTAAAGTATTTTTGGATTTTTTCCCTGACATAATCATAGAATTGGTTTTTGCAACATGCCTGTCATTTACATAAATAAATAAAGAGAATGGTAATTTCTACCACTTGTAGTATCTTAGACGTACCATAATATTAAAAAATGTACGGTATTAAGTCCCTAACCTAATAAACTTTTAAATTAACTATATTTGCAACTGTAATTGCTAAAATGAAAAATATTTATTTTATGGTATGTTTTTAAAGTTTGTGTCAAAAGCACAAACATAAAATTTAAAAGAATATTATTTAAAACCAATTTGGTGGAAAACAATTTTACCTAATACTACACGCGATTAAATTATTCCGGTGATTTTATTTCTTGGCCATAAATATTTAAAAAAATTCTTTCTCGCATGCGGCTTAGAATAGTTTTTAAAATATTTGTGACCTTCAAAAAATTTGCAGAAATGAATTAAGTACTACTGGTATTACAAGTGAAAAGTTTTAAGTATTTTTTTAATTATATGCCTTATTAAACTATTCTTTAGTTAAAGTTGATACCTAAAAGTATTTAAGTTAGTTACTCTAAATCCATTATCGCAAAAAAACAATTTAATGTTATTATATTAAATCACTTTAACTTTATTCCGTATAATACTAAATCGATACTAGTTGTTTTAAAAGTACTTGCTAATTTAATAATTGGATAAACACATATTTACGTGTTCAAGAAATTTAAAAATAACTTTTGTGTGGGTCATATATTAGTATAGTGCTCAGTTAATCTTCTTAAAAGGTGTGCAAATTGTTTTATATTAAATTGTGATTTTATTCATCTATAAATAAAAAACTTTTTTTTGTATTTTATATTATCGTATTGGTGTAATATTACTTTTAATAGTTTTCTTGCTATAAACTAATCATTTTACCTTTGATTACACCAAAACTAACTAGAACATAACGAAGTGATTCCAAAGATCTTACAGTGGATTTTTAAAAACATTTATGTATTTTAAAGAACTTTAAAAATAAAATATAAAGTATGGCCATATTTTTAATGTCATGTATTTAGAATAGCTTTAAACATAATTTATATGTTAATGTGGGGTATTTATTTTTAGTAAAAGTTTTTCGGCGATATATACGGTCACTAGTAAAAAATTGCATTATTTATTAATCTTAAACTTTTCTAATGTTTTTTTTTTGCTTTTTTACTAAACTTTGAAAACTTTTTACTCTTGTTTTTTGGTTTCATATATTTTTTAATTATTTATGGTTGCTTTTACCTTTACTTTTTCAGGTCCTTAAAGGTGAACCTCCTCAACAACCTATATGTATACTAAACATTGTGTTACCAGATGAAATAGTCACAGACACAATTTCTTTGACAGACTCAGAATCAGGAAAAAGACACATGTACCTGTCAGAGTTCCAAGACTACTACCGACCGGACCCAAGGTTGGCTGATATGAGCAACCTATTAGGGGAAGATTGGGTTGAGTTAGCCCATCAACTAGGTAAGTCAATTATTCCCACCTTGCTATATGTGTATTTGCCCAAGATTTTGTTATTTAACAGCCTCACCAATGTAATATTCGACTTTAGTCACTAATGGAATGAAATAATAAGTCACTATTATTTTGTATGAACGTATTTATTAATACAGTCGAACGTTTGTGTAATTAATATAATTAATATAGTTAGTAAGAACAATAATATGAAGAACCGGTACGTGTGATTAAAAGGACTCGGATTGACTGACTATTACCATGTTGCCAAGTACAAGGTACAAAAATCCTATATAGTTTTAACTATATGTCACACGCCCTTTTTTATAACAAAAAAATGAAATTCAAAAAATTCCAAAAGTTTTAGTGCCTATAATTATAAATCTTAAATACCAAAACACTACCAAACTTTTAACTAAAAGAAAAGAAAAACATTATTCTTTTTTAATTTAGGTGCCCGAAATTTAGAAACTCGAATGTTAATTTGAATAATTAAGTCTATATGGGGGACGGCTAATACGACCACTTTTAGTTTTATTTGGAAACTGTTCTGAAGACGCACATTTCACTGCACAAGAATTGTCAACATTCTGGGCATCCTATTGCCTATTTCGTCTATATTCTCCTTCGTTAACCTTTACAGTGTAGTCATTATAAATGTTTTTAGCCACGACTTTGCCACGACTCCACCGCCTTTTTCCCTCTTTCATTAAAATAGGATCTCCAACTTTCAACTGTGAGAGTTTTTTGTTGATCGGTCATGGTACTGCTTTTGTCTTAGCTGATTTTCTCTTAGTTTATTTTCAACATGTTTATTTTGAAAAAGGGGGTTAAAAGTTCAGTTTTAATAGGCAGATTAGTTCTAAACTTTCGACTCGTTAATAATACAGAAGGTGCTGGTATGTTATTTTTTTGGTGTACTGTTGTAATCAAGAAGAGCCATAAAAGGATCTTTATTTGCTTGAAAAGCCTTTAAAAATAACCCTTTAATAGTCTGAATGGTCCTTTCTATCATACCGTTACTTTTCGGATATAAAGAACTAGAAAATGTTAACTGAATGTCATAGTTTTTGGCAAAATTTTTATACTCGTTTGAACTAAAAGGTGGTCCATTATGAGAAAATATCTCTAATGGAAGTCCAGTTAACGAAAACACATTTTTTAAACACGATATAATAGTAGATGCAGTTTTATTTAACACTTTGTTTACAACAGCAAATTTAGAGTAATAGTCCACCATAACAACAAAATCTTGTGACGCCACTGTCATAAAATCTTTACCGATTTTATTCCATGGAAAATCAGACACTTTATGAGGAGTTAACGGTTCAAACTCGTTACTTTTAGAATACATTTGGCATGTTATACAACTTAGTACCATTTCCTCAATATCTTTGGAAAGTCCAGGATAATAAATCGCTTCTTGGGCCTTTTTCTTGCACGAAAATACTCCTTGATGGGACTGGTGTATAATATTTAAAAATTCACCTCTTAATGATTTTGGAATTACTAATCTTCGTTGATAAAAAACTACATTTTCGTGAAGATAAATGTCATTTCGCACATTCCAATACTGTTTAACCTCAGGAGGTACTAGTGACTTGTGCTCAGGCCACCCATTAAGTAAATAAAACTTGACTTTTTGAAGTACTGGATCAAGGTCAATTTCTCTTTGTAAGCGTTCCGCTTTTTCTTTTGACGTACTGATAACAGAATATACTCTTAGATTATTTTCCAAATAATCCGTGCTAATGGTCTCTTTTAGAGGATCCCTACTAAGAGTATCTGGAATTTTCAAATATTTTCCAGGAACATACTTTAAAGAAAATTGGTATCTCATTAGTCTCATGGCAAGACGTTGAATTTTTGGGGACATTTCGTCTAATGGTTTTTTCAAAAGTCCTAATAGGGGACGATGATCAGTCTCAGCTTCAAATGAAATGCCATATAAATAAAACGAAAATTTTTCACAACCAAATACTAAACCAAGTAATTCTTTTTCAATATGGTTATATCTTTTTGTGTATCTGTAAGAGACACAGATGTAAACTCTATAGGATATCCATCTTGGGAAATCATAGCTCCAAGGCCATATGGGCTGGCATCAACTGACAGTACTGTTTTCTTTTTGGGATCAAAGAAACGAAGTGTAACTGCACTTTTTTAATTTTCTCCAATACACTTTTAAGATTTTTTTGATGTTCTTCTATGGAACTACCAAAAATAAGAATATCATCAAAATATGTAATTTGATCAGGAATATTTTCGAAAAGCTCGTACATGTAACGTTGAAAAATCTCAGGGGCACATGTTAGACCATATGGTATTCTTAAATAACGAAATCGCCCAAAAGGTGTTGTAAACGTACATAAAGAACTTTTATAGTCTAAAGGTAACTGCAAAAAAGCAGAAGATGCATCTAGCAAAGAAGCAAAGAAAAGTACTTTGCACCAGACAATTTTGAAAACAAAGTATCTTGAGTGGGAATGTGGAACCTTTTCCGTTTTATATACTTATTTAAAAACACTGGATCCATACATATCCTAATATCTGTACCATTATTTTTTGGCACTACAACAATTGGATTTTGCCAGTCAGTAGGTCCACTCACTGGAACTATAAGTTTATCACTAACCATTTTATCAAGTTTTTTACGAAGGGCAAGGGGAATTTTTCTCATACCAGAAATCGTAGGAACTGCACCGGGGGTTAAAGTTATTGAAAACTCTCTATTAACTTTACCGATTCCCGAAAAAATTTTGTAAAAAATCATTAAATTCGTTATTTACTACATTAATTAAGTTGTTTTTATTATAATCACGAACAATATTTAGTTCTTGAGCACCAGACAATCCTAAAATTGATTTTGACAAAAATATAAAAAGTTAAAATTTTAGTTACATTTAATTTGCATAACAAATTAATTTGACCTACAATATTAAGTTTATGTCCTGTGTAGCTAGAAAGTTTTGCATAAAGAAGGTTGTATTTTGCTTAAGTAAATTTTTAGTCTTAAAAAGTCACTTTGATTTAAAATAAAGGGTGTTTTTTAGGTTGGATAGAACTTTACATGGCAAAAACTGTCAGACTTAACTGTCAATTTGACACTGTTCATAAAATTTATTTTCAGTATACTTTGGCAAATCATCATGAATAAACTTACGCTTGACCAACGTTACCAAATTATCCAAATTTACTTTGAAAATCAGTCATCAGTTCGCCAGACTCATAGGTCAATGGAGAACGTTACCGAATCATGATTTATGAATATTTGTTTTAAAATATGGATGATATTGATCCAGACGAGATGTGGATGCAACAGGATGGCGCTCCATGCCACACGGCGAACGAAACTATCGCCTTGTTGCAAACAAGGTTTGGCGACAAATTAATTTCGAGAAATGGACCTGTTACCTATCCACCCAGATCCTGTGATGTGACGCCCCTAGATTATTTTATGTGGGGCTACGTCAAGTCATTAGTGTATGCTGATAAACCAGCAACGATAGAAGCCTTAGAAACCAACATTACTCGTGTTATTCATGATATACGACCGGAAGTACTCGAAAAAGTCACTCAAAATTGGACTAAAAGAACAGCCTATCTGGTAGACTGCCGCGGTGGCCACATGCCGCAAATAATTTTTAAACGTTAATGTAATAAGTTGTTCTTTTACATAGCATTATGTTTTCGATCACAATATATTTACTTTCATATTTTTTATAGATTAAAGATATATCATCGTTAAAAAAACAGTCTTTATTAACTTGGCTACCAGTGTCTATTTTTAAATCTATATTACAACAGTTAATTTGATTTTTTTCAAACCAGTCTACTGAGTCTACACAAGAAAAGTCATAAGCACTTTTAGAAGCATTGTCTATTGTCCAGACAACTTTTATGTCATTTTCAGAGTCACTATTGTTCGCGTCATATATTCCGTGAACATTACGGCTCTTTTAGGACAATATTTTCTGTAATGCCCTTTTTGATGACATTGAGAGCAAAATCTATTAAAAGCAGGACACTTACCCTTGGGGTGCTGCAAGCCACATTTGTTACATGGCAAAATGTTACCTTTTATCTCCTGTTGGCGTCTGTCACCTAACTGAGTACGTCCATACTGCTTGTTTCCTGCATATCCTGAATTTTGTCCAGTTGTGTTACCAATCTTGTGTGCATATCCATCCTTGACTGCGTTTACTTTTTTGCAATTTCACGTTGAGTAATTACACTACTTTCCATTGATCAGCATATATCTATTGCTCTATTTAACTCCAGATCAGCACATTGCAACAGTTTTTCCTGTATTCTTGAATCTCGAACAGCTAATACAATTCTTTCTAAGATTAGAACATCTCTTTCTGCAAATTCGCAAGTTATGGCCAACTGTTTTAAGGCTGTTACAAATTGATCTATATTTTCATTTGGTAACTGGTCCCGTTTAAAAACTTAAAATGTTCGTAGACCAGATTTTTTAATGGGTTACAATATTGATCAAATTTTCCCATAACTATACTATATTTCTTTTCATCACCATCAGCTTCATATTCAAAAGTGTTGAATATATGTATTCCCTCATCACCCAGAAGGTTTAAAAGCAAGGCAATTTTAGTTTTATCATCTTTTTTCCTGTTGCTGTTAAAAACAATTCAAATTTTTGTTTCCAAAAGTTCCAGTTATTAGCAATATTATTTCCTTGGAAACTAAATGCTTCAGGAGCTCTGCCTTCAGACATTTTGATAATTTATAAAACCAATCACAAGAATTTTTTCAATTCTTAGGTACAAGCACAAAAGCTTAAAAAAACTATCAAAATACAGTTTGCAGTTTAATCCGTTTACCCGAATTCACTCCTAGCGAGTCGACCCGACAACACCGCTTATGCCTTTACCTCGGTACCACCGAAAATCGCACGAAATTTTTTTATTTTCACGCACTATGGCCGGTATTTTTGCTACCACTTAGCGTATTCCACACCGATTAACTTCATCACTTTACCGCTGTCACCATGTGATATTCGACTTTAGTCACTAATGGAATGAAATAATAAGTCACTATTATTTTGTATGAACGTATTTATTAATACAGTCGAACGTTTGTGTAATTAATATAATTAATATAGTTAATAAGAACAATAATATGAAGAACCGGTACGTGTGATTTAAAGGACTCGGATTGACTGACTATTACCATGTTGCCAAGTACAAGGTACAAAAATCCTATATAGTTTTAACTATATGTCACAACCAAGAACCTAGGAGACGTCCATTAATTGCGTGATTTTTTCGTAACAAATATTTAACCCCCTCCTCTCTAGTTATATCTACTTGTCGAAGTTTTAAACTACTTCCCTTTTATCCCGTATCACGTGTATTTTTGGAATAAATTATACTAATATTATAAATTTCTTAAAATTACCTTATATATATTTAATCTAATTTTTTCGGTTTAAGATTGAAATCGTACATTCAACCTAAAAATAAATACACGTGATATCTTACTACATCTTCCTTCTCCTAGTGATGTTTAGTGATTTCTTTTGAACTCCCTCCCCCCTTCGTTTAGGCTGGATTAATGTACTCAGGGAATGTAGGACATGTGGGGTCAGCGATTGACCCTTTTTTCAACTTAGACGTGGGGTTTCAACGTTTAACCCCTTAACTTTGAGACTATCAATTAAGCAATTTAATTAAAAAAAAAAAAAACGTCATCGGGCATCCCGCAGTGGCAACTATATACCTTAAAATATTTATCGAACGGTTTAATGCGGGCCTTAAGTTGAGTGATACATAGTATAAAATTTATTTCTAGTGTTCTTAATTTTCATGTCATACTGCTTAACAGGACAAAGACATTTTTTAAAAAGATAACTTGTGTTACTAACAGTGGCGACGCCAGCTTTTTTGTTAAGGGGTGGGCAAGGCGTAGGGACGAAGGGTTTTAGAAGTGGCCAATAAAAATTTATCTTAATCTAAAATTTTGAATACCAAAAACCAAAAAAAAGTTTGTAAAGTCCTCACCTCCTAGACCGATACATACAAAAAACTTATTTTCTGTCCCACAATATTTTTGAGGAGCAATAAAAAAAGGTGTTACCCCCTTTTACTTACTTTACTATATCTTTCCCTTCATGTCTTTTTACATTTAACATTTACCGTGCTTCTAACGTTCCATCTTTCTTTCATACAAGCGCTGTAGGTTGCAAACACGTCTGGTGAGCTATACTTGCGATGCAACTCATACTAAAAACGTTGTTTAAGCCAGCACTTTTTGCACCAAAAGATTTAAGCATTTTGCATCGAAAGGAGTATGTAAAAAAGTAATAATTCGATATTTAAAAATGTTTAAAATTTTAAAAGTTATTAGCAAAAAACCACTGTTCCGGATGCAACTGTTAAGTTTTAGATAAGCTAGCCTTGCGTATAGTAATAGTAAATATACGTATCAAATTTCAGGCTTGACATCATCAGAAATAAACGTTATTAAATCAGAATACCCTGAAAGTATTGCCAAGCAAGCCCAGTCCATGTTGCGAATGTGGCTGTCACAATCCGGCAACAAAGCCCAGACAAATACATTAGAAAACGCTCTTAGAAGGATAGGAAGGGAAGATATAATACCGCAGTGCCTCAATGTGGAACAACCTAGTCATACAATTAGTAGAATTAAAGAAGAAGAAATAGGTTATAGACTGAAAAGAAAAGAAGATGAAGTGCCAGGTACGTCAACAATATGTCATGAAATTATTTTAGAAATATTAGTCTAACATCGGAATAAGAAGCAGCCTGCACTTATCTGTTTAATTTAAAAAATTATGGTCAAGGCTGTATTTAAATTAAAAAAAAACTTTTTGACACACCTTAGCTAGTCATATGTGGCATTTTCTTAAAGATCTAATTAATATCTTTTTAATGGTAATATAATATACAGGGTGCGTCATTAAAAATATTATAATTATACTACCTTGTATATTATCACCAATATTACCAATAAATAAATCCTTAAAAGAGCTTTAAGAAAATACCACATTGGGTGTATCTAACTTTATAACATTCGAAGATATGGCCATCTAAATGAAGTATTCAGGTAATTTTTAAAGTACCGTCATTTTGTAGTAGGTAGAGGTATTAACTTAATATTCTGAGGTTATAAAGTACACGTCAGGAGCTTTAAGATGATGTGATATTGAGTACAAACCTAAATCAGTTAAATACACTTCTTATTTGACTTAACCTACTATTAAATGTCTTTTTAATTTATTCTATCAACTCCTTTTAAAAAGACGTTATTCGGGACTGTCTGTTTGGTACATTTAAGAAAAAAAAATGTTTAATGGTTTTATATTTTTGTTTATAGATAAAAAGAGAAGAATCGAAAATTATGACAAATACTCAGCCGAGGAAAAAGTCTTCGAAAAATCAGAATCAGAGGAAGAAGATAACTTTGACAGAACAGTAGTAGAGAGGCGGGAGCAAATAGAGAAGCGCCTGTCAGCTGAAAGAGTAATTCCAGCGTCTTCACAGCGACGTGAAATCGTCCAGGAAATTACTGACATTAAGCGACAGAGTCTCGTAGAAGATAAAATTGCAGAAGTTCTGCAAAAGGTTAGAACTCATTTTATTAAATACTAGACTTTACTTTCAAATCATTAAAATTCACCCTGAATCTCAAAAGTTAAGACAAAACTAGTTTCAGTTTTTGTAAAAAAATGGATACATTGATTATTTCACAAACTGTTAGTTACATAGAAAAACACAAACTTTTGGATTTCAGGCATTATGGATTTCGTTACAAAATATCTACAGCAGATCTTCTTTTCTTCGCGACACACACCTAGATTTCTAGGTGAATCCCAGGTCGTTGCTCTTGATATATACAAAACTTTTCCAACTAAACTTTGTTCTTGGCTCTCTAGTTTCCCTTTTGATCGACTTACATCGGTTATTCTGGACGACCACTTTTTTAGCTTTTATCAAGTCAATGCTCAGTACTAGTACCAACTTTGTTTTTCACATCAACGACCGTCTCTCTTTCAACCAATTCCATTTATAGTTCTGCTGACCATTATGCCTTTTCCTCCAGTTTTCAGGTTCATTAACCAATCTTTAAGCCTGACTTGGAAAGCAAACGCAGGGCGACGCAAACATCTTTTTTACAGGACTCTTTTTAATATTGCATTGGGACGCCAAAAGTCTCGTCCATTTTAATGCATCGATAACACAATCATGTTCCTTGACACAAAAAGTCTTAAGGACACATTTAATTTTGTTGGCGTCACATTTGAGAATAATATTAACTGGCATTAACACGTTATATCTATAGCCACGGCAGTTTTAAAAAAGTTTGGATTTCTTTTTCGAGGCAAAACGTATTTATGCCCTTTTAATTTATATACTTTGTTTGTATTCCGAATCCAACTACCAATGGTCTCATATCTGAAAAATGGCGCCCTCACAAACCTCAGCATTATTGTTTTTATTTAACGAAGAGCTGTTCGCCTTACTAATGATCCTTTACTTACAAAAATGCTTTCTTTTTGCTCATCGTCAAACAGTAAAGGATCGATCGCTTTTTATAGGTAGTTTTACAGCTTCTGCTCAGAGGAATTGTTCAGTATAGTTCCTTGACTTGCAGCTTCTAAAAGAGAAACTCATGGTTTCGCACGTATGGATCCTTATGCAGTCCACCTAGTCCGACCCCGAACTTGCCGTTCTTTCTTTTATCCTTTGAGTTTCTACAGTATGGAATCAGCTGCCTGCGTATGTCTCTCTCTTCAAATATTCAAGTATTTTAGTCTTATGTCAACAAACTTCCTCTTACCTCGCTTAAGACACTCACGTATCTTAGTACATAGTTTTATTTGAAATTAAATTAAATTTATTGGGGATTTTTTTGGAAACTCGCAAAATAATTTTTAAATACTATTTTTGCAGGTTGAGCCGGAATTTAAAGACACAAAACACAGAATTGATACAAAACCCGTGATTTCGGAAACAGTAGAGATAAAAACCACTTTACCAACAGACTCTAAAGTTTCCGAAAAAGTGTCTCCGGAACAACACATTACTACGACGACGAAAATTGTTGAAACGCACAAAATAATCGAAGAGACCGTCTCACACAAACCAGAAGAAGGTACAAGGTTTATGGAGGAAGTTAGTTCTAGATTCGATGGACCAACTGTTGAGCATAAAATATTATCTCGCGAAGGTAAGAATACCAGATAGACTTTTTCTTAAAAGTAAAGTTTTTTGAAACAAAATACCTTAACTAGAGTACCATTAGGATATAAATTTTTGGTGTCCAACGATTTTTATTATTTGTCTGATCAATACCCCAGATTGATGAGAAGATTGATGCGATCTGGTAGCTAGGACTTACCGAATAATTTTTTAGCTTTTAGTACATAACCTTTATTATTTTTATTGTTATAAAACCGATTTCCGTTAGTTAAGTTAAAGAAGTTATTTGTTTAGATTAGTAAATATACCTGCACTGTCTAAACTCTTTTAATATTTTTAGAATGAGCTCTATTCTACTAATCAAGCCCTTTCATTAGATACCCATATTGAGGTAGTAGTGGAAAAGGTTATTGGATTTTAATTTTTTCCATAGTGCGCTCTATTCTACCAAACAAGCCCTTTTATTTAATTCCAATATTGAAGTAGTTGTGGAAAATGTAATTCGCAATTTTATGACGGCGGACATCTTGGGTTTTAATTTTTCATATTAAGCTCTATTCTATTAATCAAGCCATTCCATTTAATACCTATATTATGGTTGTTCTAAAGTAATATTTTATGTAATCCGCCATTTTGTATCCGCGGCCATCCCGGATTTACAATCATAAAGAATGTTTTGTATTGTATTGTCATCAAGATTAAGAGTATGTACTAAATATCAGATCGATCTGTCGTCAGTAAGGGGTAAAATTCCAATTACTAAATTTGACCTAAACAAACAAATAATAAATTAACTGGGCAAGTTAGATAAAACCGTTAAAAAATATACCGGTTTTCTCTACCAAATATCTACTAAATTAAGTTATAAATCTGTGTTTTAGATCCAAAATCTCCAAAATTCTCCAAGACACCACCACCCAGCCCTGCTGACTTTTTACTGCAAAAACAGGCAGCCTCAGCCCAAGGTGAGTCAATGTTTTTATTCTCACACTTACGTGGTTATATAAATCAGCAACAAGCTTAGTAGAAAAAATGTATTTAAAATACTCATTCAAAATTTCAAAAACATTTATAGTTTATTCTACACATTTTAATTCCTGATAGAATATTATAATTTTATAAAAGGTTATCAACACATTAGTGTATTTATTGCTTTTAAATAAATGAGTATTTTAAATATTAAATGTGGCATATCGATATAAAAATAAATCGGCGGATGGTAATCAGCTACGAAAATTAAAATAAGTTACACTTTTTAAAAGTAGGACAAACGAATACCTTAAAGTGTTTCCTAAGACAATTAACCTCTTATGAATAAACTTTTTTGTGTATCTGATCATATGACTACCTAATCTACACCGAAAACACAGTAATGCAATAGTTTTAGTTATAAATATTTATAAATTCTAAACTTATTTTAATACGATCATAACTTTGAAAAAAAACAACATATAAGATTTTGCCTTTTTATTTTTCCATTAGACAAATATAAAATATATTTAGATGATTAGTTAAAAATGCCTTAAAGCATGTTTAGGGGCACAAATATTGTATCTAAACTTTAGAAAAAAGGTTCAAATAATGGATTTTTTTATAGAGATATCTTCAAAATCCAGATATGAACCTACAAAGAATAAAAGAACCCAAAATAAAACGAAATACGTGTAACGATTGTTGTATTTTTAACTGGGACGACGAGCTCGTATATACTTTTCTATTTTTTACTTATTCTATAAGAGGTCTCTTTAAAAAAACCTTGTCTAGTTTACTATAATTTAAAAATAATCTTTCCACTATCACTCATAATTAAAACACTGGGCAAAGCTTAAAACGGATTTAAAAACTAATAAGGTCGGGCAAATAAACAACCAGGCATACCAAATATGAATAGTAAACAAATTAATACATGTTTTTATCGACCGAGTGGTTAAACATATCAAATTACTGGTAAAAATATTATAATTGTTTTTTGAATAACTGGTTTTGTTTGGTAACTTTAAATAAATTGGTCACCTTTGAGCACACCCTGTATATTTGTGCAGTACATACTTAAAATATGTTATTTCCAGACGTCTTTTATATTGATTTGGTATTAAGTATTTACTATTATTAAATTTTAAGTATGTTTGCAACCTCAAAGGCTTCTTAATTCTTTTAAATTTAATTATGGAAGTTCAACTGAACAACACCAGTTTTTCCCAATCGGTCGACGCGAATAGATACCCTTAACTAAATCTAACGTGATCGCGCGGATTTTCGATTTTTTTGCAGCTCACGGGACTGGTAAGTATTATTTTTGTGTTTAGGATAGTTATTTAATGAAATTAATCATGTATCCCATAAACCTATAAAATATCGATATGCCACATTCCATGGAGTTTGCAGGCGGTAATAAATTTTTTTGTTTAGTATTTTGGATTTAATATTTTACATAAATCTACAACGATTTAATGATTTTAAATATTGTTGGTTACTATTTTTGCTTTTTTTCTGGTATTTTACTAACCTTTTTTTACCTTTGTCCATTCTAATTACACTACCTAATTTTTTGTTTTTATACAAAACGACTTTTAAAAATTATGTTTTTAGAGTGAAAAAAACATAATTGTATATTTTAAAAATTGTGTTTATTTTTGTTTTTATGTTAAAAATAATTTTAAAAAATTATGTGCCTAAAGAAAAAAGAAACTTGATCATTTTTTATGGAGGCGATTAAACAAGAAAGTATTTTTGTAACGGGTATGTGTTAAAAGTTAGTTGTTTAAATCTAAACGTATAATGCCAGTTTAATAGTTGGTAAAATGTTATATTATTATGCTAGATAAACCGTAAAAGAAATAATCAAATTTCTTTTTCGATTAAAATAAGTAGTTCCGTGGCCAAAACACTTATTATGTAAGGCCAACCAACCTAGATATAAAAAATAATAAAAGGTGTTTTGTTAAAAAATATTTTCAAAATTCCTAAGATAAATTAAAAAAATTAATAATATTGCATAACATACAACATAATTACAAAATCGATCACAAAATCTAAGGCCGTAATTCTACATGATATAGTAATGGTACAGTTTCATTTTTTTAATGCTATTGAGTTTTACAACCCTAAAAATTAAATATTTTAATTCTTTTTTATAAAATTTAGTGCTTTTTATTTAACTTAAAAAATCTAACAAACTAAAATAAATTAACGACTTAAAAATTCAATAAAAACTCAAAAATTATATGACACAAAAATTAATGTCAATTCTTCAGCCTTGGGTGTATAATACATTTTTTAATTACCCTGTATAAAAAGTTTTATCAGTTCTTTAGGTATTTTACAACAGAGGTAATTTTTAGGACATTTTATAGGGAGACAAGGTAATTACTGTCCAATATTTTATTTCTGTTGGTGAAAACGTATGCCTTTCAAATTTTAGGATGTTATACTGTGTCATGGGATGCTAATTTTGAATATAATAGCATCTGAATATTACTTTTGGTTTAGGCCGAAGTGATATAATCTTTGATACTTTAAATGAAACACTCTGTATATTTTTGGGATTTAAATTCTATAAGTCATTCGCAAAAATAAAATCTATAGTATATCCATAACCTATCTTTTTTAGTTTTCGAGAAAACGGCATTTTAAAGGTCAAGACAGCAGCGCAATATCCACGAAGTTGTTTATTAATTGGTTAGGCCATGTTTACACGTTATTTTCTCTAAAACAAAAAAAGTGGGTATGGGTATATAAGGGCTTTTATCTAAGAAATGACTTGTAACCTGTAAATCTTTAAAAATATACCGGATACCGGGTATTTAATTTAAAATATCAACGTTTATACCACTTCCGGTTAAACCAAAAGTAATACACAGGTGCTATTATATCTAAAATTGGCATTTAATAATACAATTTAACATCCATAAATTTGTAAAGTGTAAGTTTTAAGGAAATAAAATGTTGGATAGTAATTTCGTTGTGATCCGGTATATTTTTATAGTTTTAATCTAGGTAAAAGGTTATTAGGCTGATATTCAAAAATAATTTTATACAACAATAATTTTATATTTTATTAAGAGGATGCCGTAGCACGTTAAATTGAGCTAAAACGCGATACGCTGCCGTTTTTTAAATATTTGTTTTGGAAAAAAGTTGTATGTAGAACTTTTTTTTAATGATATAAATATTATCGGAAAGTTGGTTATTTTTACTTTTTGTAATTTTGAGAAATTTCATGTATTGATTATTATCATGACCCAAAATAAATTAACTTTCCGATAATCTTTGGATCATTTTAAGAAACTTTTCTATATACAACTTTATTCCAAATCAAATATTTAAAAAACGGCAGCGAATCGCATCTAAGCTTAATTTAACGCGTTACGGCATCCTCTTAAGAAATGTTTATAATGAAACGTCTAAGATCATCACCGAACTTTATTTTTCAGCTATATAGTATTGACTCAAAATTAAATACATTGTTAATCAAATATATTAAATTAAATTTTATGGCTTTTTGGTAACAATTAGAAAAATAAAACACACACAAGAGTTTTTCAGACTCTGGTTACAATTGTCATATTTAGGCACTTACTAAAACCTACATAGATAACAAGTAATTTAATAAAAAATTGATGCGATGAGTCGTTTTGAATAAATACAAAAATCGTTAACACTATTTACTAATTTGGTTCCCACTTATATTATTTATTATTGGGAATACCACATAATTAAAAAAGAATATTTGTCTTTTTTTAAAATATAGAAAAACTGGATATAATTTTATATCTAGAAATAAAAATATATATTCAATGTTTTTAGTATATTCTTTGTATATTTTGTTAAGTTTTATTTTATATTTATTTTTTGAAAAATAGTGTTTTGCGAATAATATTTTCTATATTTAAAAAAAGCCACATACTCTTTATTTAGGAATTATCACCAAATACACTTAATGTGCAACAATACGCTTTGGTGCAATAGCTTTTGCCATTTAAATGAGTTACCTAACATCCAATTAAAAACATAAAAATAACAAAACTAACAGAAAATAAATCATGTTTGGTGAAGAGAAAGATTTCAGCTTTGCGCGTTTAGAAACTTAGTTTGCTTATAGTATTTTTAAGTTTTCTTTATTTTTCATAGACGCACTAATATTTCCCTCTAGCAAAATAGCTTCTCCAAGCAAATCAGCTTGTAACTTTGCGTGGGTTGGGGTTTGAGCGGAAAAATGAGACAACCCTAAACGCTTCAATTTTGTCATATTGGTACATATACTAACCAGAACTAACCAAAACCAAAATAAATTACACCAACCTCCATACAGTGCATTTTTAGTATCCCCCATTTATTTTTTAAACCGATGAATTTAAAACATTTAAACTTTGAAATATGAAATTATTGCATAATTACCTACTATATTTAAAAGTTAAGTTAACATGTACAAATTTCAAGATAGCTGCTGGGCGTCATCTTTAAAAAGCAAAATGGAGAGATATGGTCTTATGACAAATCACTTTAAAGCTTCTGATGAACTTTATAACCTTAGAATGTAAAGTCATTACCTTCACCTACTACAAAATGGCGGTGCATAAAAAATTACCTAAATAGACTGATTTGGATGGTCATATTTCCGAAACTATAAAGTTTGCAGTACCCACTTAATGTGGTATTTTTTAAAGCTTTTTTAAAAACCTTTTTAATGGTTATACTGCCGTGATTAGCAGAAACGCCGTATCTGCACTTCGGGTCAATTTTTGTTTTTTCAAATCAATAAGTTTAAAATTACATTATTTTCTTGCCAAATTAGTAAAAACGCCTAATTGTACGTAAAAACTCTAAAACGCAATATCTAAAACGAAAATCAAAATCTGTTATAATATAAAACAGCTCGGGATAAACGCCATATCTACTGGCTGTTTAACAAAAATACTGCATCTAAATTGCAAGTGATCCATTTGTCCTAACCATACATTAGCTGCCGCGTTTTAAAAAATGATGCGGTAAAAAAAGGTTTTAGAAAATCGTTTGGTACGGCTGGACAATTTACTTTAAACACGATTTACTTCGTTTCAACTTTTTGCACATACAGCCTTTTTGCTAATCACGGCAGTATACTGGTGATAATAAACAGGGGAAAACAAAAAGTATATATTTTTAAATGCAGCACCCTGTATACAATATTACTATTAAAAAGATCTTTAAAAGCAATTTAAAATAATACCACATTAGGTACATCTTACCTCATTACCTTCGGAAAAATGGCCATCCAAATCAGGTATTTAGGTAATTTTTAATTTTTTGTAGTTGATATTATTTTTACATTTTTGGGTTATAGGATACTCGTCAGGAGCTTTAAAATAATAAGAAGGCACCCAGTCGCCACTTTAAAAATTTTATCTGTCAATTTTACTCTGAAATATACTATTTATGGATTAGTTTTCTATGCCAAAGGTAAAATGTTTTAAATTTATCCGTTAAAAGAATGAAAGGGGGAAGGGGAGAAGTTAAGAAATGCACTGTATAAAACCACCCTTAATCGTATAAAACAACTGTAACAAAGTAACTTCCGATATTCATCATATCTCAAGGGAAGATAACGTTTAAATGTTTTAACACTCTTTATTAATTTTAAATAGATATACAGGATACTTCAGAACTTAAGGGTATTTTAGTCACGAGGAATAAAGATAAACCAAACTTTTTTGAACATAAGAAAATGCCTCTAAAAATATATCTCTTTTTACAATGTGTCGCCATCTTAGCTAGATTACTTTCATACAAGAATTCGCTGAATATGGTTTTAACTGTATACATTTTTTTGTTATTATGTTATTTTTTACTTATTTTAAATGCTTTCAAAGATTCTCCTATTTATTTGTGTGTTTATATTTAGCTTAACCAAAATTAATTTAAATTTAAGAGGATATAATAAAGCCTCCGTATTGGCGGCTATTGTTTTGACGTCACCTGAAACCTTTTTGGACTATGTTAATAGATGGGATTAGTGTCACATAAATGCCAAAGAAATACAGTTTATAGTATTATTAAAACTAATGTTTATACAATACTTTTAAAATTATTTTTAAGTTTCAATTTCTTCAACTTTAAATAAAAGAATATTTGAGATTACATCTTTTTATAAATTTTGGTTTGAAAACAACGCAAAAGGAAAGGCACAAATTCTATACTTCACTAAATAGATTATTAGGAGTCAAACTATAGAAACTTTACCCAGTCTTACCAATTTTCCCCTGTTATATGCTCTTCATGGCATTCCCATCTTCGAACCGTCTAAAGACAATTTTCGATTATAATTCTCTCCAATATATATAGGGTGGTCCCTAAGTAATGAGCCAAAATTAAACCGAAGAATTGTGAAGCTAAAATACTACCTTTCCTTACCATAGTACAAATGTTGATATTCACTAGAATACAGGGTGTCAAAGTTCAAAACATATTTTTAAATTATTTCGATAATATTTGATAAGTTTGAGTATTGTAACAAAAATTTGTATCTATGGCTTTTTCCATAAGCTGCTTAGATCTAATATTAATTTTTGGCTAGTAATTGAAAAACGCTACCTACACCTCTTTGAATTGCTTTAAAACGTTGAAACTTTTTTGTGCTGCCCTGATTGTACCACCAGAGTAAAAGTATTTAAGTCTCCTATGATTTCTATACAAAAAGGTATACTTTGTAAGAATCGCTTTGAACAACCTTTTTCTAGATATCCGCGTTTAAGTTGTTTAGTTACAACTGCCTCAGCATAAACGAATAATTTAATGTTCATATAATTTTTGGTTGCACTAAACCACTTAAATGCAAATATCTTTAAAAGATGGCTCAGAGCTATTCTTACAATGTGCATCTTTTTGTGTAGAAGAGTGTAGGAGAATTTACCGGTTTACTTACATGGTACAGGGTGTTCGGTTATATTTTCTAAATGGGTCTCACGCTTTATTTTATGAGATAGGAAAATATTTTAAATACGAAAGTTTTAGAGTTTATAAGACCGCCATGATTTCCTAAAAAAATAAACAATTGACAATCGCAAAGTAAACAAATGAGCATCAACTTAAGTATTTTAAATAGAACACCGTATATAAATTAGATTCTTAGTGAAGTTTTCAAAAATATTTACTTTGTATATGTTTGGACCACTAGTTACCGCAGAAAATGACTCTGAATACTGAAAAAGTCAGCCGCTCTGATTCATAGACAATTTAACATGAGTGGCTTTGGTTTCATTTGTTTCTCTAAAAATGGCCTTTCTGTTATTTGTTTTGGTTGAAATAAAGAAATTTTTTGTAATATTAAATATTTTAATGTAAAGAAAATGGAGCTCCATTGTTGTTTGGTTATTATTTTTTTACTCAAACAATTTAAAGTTCTATAAAACTTTATAAACAATAAATAAACAAAATTATTTAATAATTAACTAAGATATTATTTTATTTAATTTGTCCAGGCCCCTTTATTTCTAACGCACATTTGTAATTTAAATCAAATATTGAGTATCTTAGTTCATTATTAAATAGTTTTGTTTATTTATTGTTAATAAAGTTTTATAGAACTTTAAGGTGTTTAAGTAAAAAAATAATAACCAATAAACAATGTAGCTTCATTTTTTAGATCAAAATATTTATTATTTCAAACAAGTTCTTTATTTTAACCAAAACAAATAAAAGAAAGGCCATTTTTAGAGAAACAAATGAAACCAAAGCCGCCCATGTTAAATTGTCTATGAATCAGAGCGGATGACTTTTCCAGGATTCAGAGTCATTTTCTGCGATAACTGGTGGTCCAAGCATAGATAAAGTATATGCAGTTTGTCCGCTCTACTAAGTGCTCTACATATGGAAAACTTTTTTATTATTAATTTTACAAAAAATAAATTATTTTAAGATTTTTAATTGTTCATTTTTGTAGCGAAACCTGGCGGTTCTTATGAAACCCTAAAACTGTCGTATTTAAAATATTTTTCTATTTCAAGCAATAAAGTGTGTAGACCCCGTTCAAAATATAACCGAACACCCTGTACATACAAAGAAGCACAAAAAAACCTTTGACGTTTTAGGGAAGTTCAAAGTAGGGTAGGTGGCGTCCTCTAGTTAATACTTAAAAATTAACATCAGATTTTAATAGCTCATTTTAAAAAACTACTATATACCGAGTTTAACTACAATATTGAAAACGTATCAAAATATATATATATATTTATATATATATATATATATATATATATATATATATATATATATATATATATATATATATATATATATATATATATATATATAATAATCCAAAAATATATTTTTGAACTTTTTCACCCTGTGTCTTAGTTAATATCAACTTTTGTACTAAGGTAAGTGTAGTTAAATCGCAATATTTTAACTTTCAAAATTCTTCAGTTAAATTACGGCCCATTACTTAAAGACCACCATGTATCAATTAACTGTGGGCACTTTCTTTGTCATATTAGGTTTGTTCCAGCAAGCTGTCAAAAATGTTTGCAATCGTTCGGATTCTGCGCACGTCAAATTTGTCGTTCCAGCAGTGCCATGTTTCTAACATTATACAATTGTTTGTTGTTCCAGCAGTAGTTTTAAGATGTTGGAAACTATGTTGGAAACTGTTTGAAAAGTTTGCAAACTTTTCTTCAAATATTAGCTGTATGCAATGTTTAACATAACCTTTCGTTTCAGCATTGACTGTATTCCAACAGTTGACTAATGTTTGTAACAATTTCTGCGTTTTACGATTGTTGCTAACATGTTTCCAACATTCTGCTGGAACACACCTAATATAGCCTAATAGGTTTGTTCCAGCACAATGTTGGAAACGTGTTAGCACAACAATCGTATAACGCAAAAATTGTTACTAACATTAGTCAGAAATGTTAGCAACAGTTTTCTGCTGAAACGAAAAATAAACAAGGCGTGCATACTGCTAATACGTAAATACAAGAAAGGTTATGTTAAAAATTTGTCAGTAATGTTTGGAGAAAGTTTGCAAACTTTTCAAATGGTTTCCTAGATGTTTCAAACATCTTAAAACTACTGCTGGAACAACAAACAATTGTATAATGTAAACATTGAACTGCTAGAACGACAAATTTGACGTGCGCAGAATACGAACGGTTTCAAACCTAATTACTTACTAGAGTTTAAGCTGGAAATCAAGTCCGCCATTTCTTAGTAAGCAAAATATTTTTTGTACGTGAATCACGCTACTATGGTAGTAATTTAAATAAGGAAAAAATCCTTGACCTCTTAATACAGCGTGTCTACTTAAGTTCGCACCATATGGAAAACTTTTTATTATTAATTTTACAAAAAAGTTTTTTGTCTTTGGCTTTTGGCATTAGCCATACAGCCAAAAAAAAGTTATTCCTTATTAAAAGTTCTGCATGGTCTAAGACCCATAATGCAATCATCAGATATAAATTTTTGGCAGTAGTATACGAGGTATGTCATAAAATATTAATTTTGCTTAAGAGGAAAGTACCTTTATTTTCCATAAAATCGAAAATGTTTGGAAAAAAAATCTAATATCTAAAGAAAGCTTAAGGTCAAAACAGCGAAAAGTCACCAAAACACTCGTAATCGAAAAAAAAGTTTTTCTTGAAAATGGATAAGGATGCATATTTTAATGTCATCTTTAATTTTAAACTTCTGTTTTTTTTTAATATCGATAATATAAAAAATAGAGGTACTTTCCTCTTGAGGAAAATTCATATTTTTTGACATACCTCGTATACCCCTGTAAAGAATTAACATCTGATGATTGCATTTTGGGTTTTAGACCATGCAGAATGTTTTAATAACTTTTTCGTAAAATTAACAATAAAAAAGTTTTCCATATGGTGAGAACTTAACTAGACACGCTGTACATCTAAGCACAGTGCAATAATGATTCTATTGGTATATTAAGTATACCAGTAATAAGAGAGTTAAGAGGTAATAAGATAAATAAGTTCTGAAGCACCCTGTATACTTTATTTAACAAAAGTTCATCTTTGACAAAGATATTGCCATTCATTTGCTTTGATAATTATTCTGCCATTAATACTTTTCGCTCACTGCTTTATTATTTGTAAATAAATGCTCGTAATTGACTGTAGCAAAGTTAATTAATAAATGATAGTTATTGCATATCCATCCTACATTTTTAAAATTAAAGCCTTTTATTTCTTATATGTACTTAAAGATTTATTTAATAAACATGTCCTATGAAAAATACATCTGCAATTTTATGTATTTTATTGTTTGCATTCTACTAGAATATGTTTTTCTATATCATGGCATGTTGTGCAAACTATCCTATTGCTTTTTATGATATTCTTCAATAAATCTTTGCATTTATTTTGTATTCAGCTGTGTGAATTGTGATGTAATGTGTGGAGAATACCCAGCTTTGTTTTTAATTTTTATCACATAATTGAAAACCATTTAGTGATTACAGCCTTATAACTAAGTTTTAGTTAAAAACATATACTGATACGATGATGTTTAAATTATTATATACTGAATAATCAAACTTAAGTCGGCTTTTTTCCTAACATACTTAACTCCTTTTTTAAATCCAACTCCCTGTACATTTTGCCACCATTCGGAAGATCTAACAGAAAGCTTTAAAAATGAAACACCCTACATATTGCGTCACCATTATTTGTTTAAAGAGCTTTAAGAAAATACCTCGTTTAATATATCTATCTCTAATATTCTAACTCTAATATTCTCTTCTCCCCTCTTTCTCTCTCTTTTATAGTTTTGGAAATATGGCCACTATACCCAACTCACGATACAAAGATTACAAGAAGGTAGGATCAACAGCGATTCCAAATTGGTTCGCTTTGCGCATGACGTAGCAATGTGACTTTTTTGGTGCAATATTTAAATTAAGGTCCTAAGAAAGCCTGCAATGTTTTTGAATTTAGGGTCATTTTTAAAATATAAGGGCGAGTATAGGAAAATATCTTTTAAGAATAATATTACTGTTAATCTAAGAACATAATTTTTAATGTTAACTAGCTTAAAATGTTAATATGTGCATAAACAGAACTTACGTAATAAACCACTGTTTAAAGAACTTTATCTTATACTTAAATTGTTTTAAAGTCACAAAACTGCCAAAAAGCAAACTTAAATGGTAAACAAACTGTTAAAATCGCGAAAACAAACGTAGGGTTTCAACTTTGTTTATAAATATAGTCACTTTACTACGTCAGAGACGGTGGTCACGTGATAAACATCATGCGCAAGATCCTACCTTTTGTATTTGTTGTATCATGTACCCAACTAAATATCCACGGCAGTATGGTTATTGTATATTTTAGAGCTGTAGATATAAAGAAATTTATCATAATTTTTAAATTTAAATGGCCATATTTTAAAAACCATAAAAGACACACATATTAAATTGGTATTTTCTTAAATAAATTTGATATATCTTTTTCAAGGTAATAAAATATACAGGATGATCCATTTAATAAAAGTACATTTTTTGCAATAAACAAAAATCCGATGTTCAGTTTATTTTTCTATTGGCAGCACTTTATTTAGCGGAAAAAATACGACTAGTTTCTTTAATTTAACCGACCATTTATGTGCAATAGTAAAGAAGTTAGCATGCCGACCTAAGTTTAATTACCCTGTATAGTAAAAACAGGTAGGTTAAACTTTTCTAAGCTTAAGTACTTATGATAAAAGTTTTCATCTAGCTGCTTTTACGAAACTTAGCATAAGGTTTGTAAATGGTTTAAATTATTTGCAAAAATAAAAACATATAGTTCTTGGGCCAGTAATGAAATGGATTTTATGATAAGAACATTTTTAAAACCTTTTAGGGGACTCTTTTGACTACACTACTACGAATATTCATACCTCCATATATGGAAGCGGCGCTTTAACCCAGCCTGTCAATGTCAAATGTTTTGGGTGTCGGACTGGGCGAACGCGTCACTTTTTTGTCGGACAAGTTTACCACAATATTTCACATGCAATTTTTAAACATTTTGCCAAAAATTATAAGGGTTACAATCATGCAACTATAAGAATCAAATACATGTTTTGGGTATTGCACTAGGCAGGTAACGTGAGTGTAACCTTCACGATTTTAGCACAACGTTTCAAAATTACATGTAAAACATTGTGGTTTACTTGTACTACCAAAAGGGACGCGTTCACCCAGTCCGACCCCGAAACATTTGACATTGACAGGCTGGGTTAAAGCGCCGATTCCGAATATGCGGTATGAATATTCATGTTGGACTCGTCAAAAGTAAATCCCCTAAAAGGTTTTGGAAAGTGTTCTTATAATGAAATCCATTTCATTACTGGCCCAGAGACTAATACATTTAAAAACAATGCACAGCTCATTTCTATTAACACAAACCCCTTTGTGTAAACATTCATTATTTGACAAAAATTGATTATCGTATTGTAAAAAAATCCTGCTCTTGCTCTAGAAATAAACATGTATATTGTGTCTTATATTCAGAATTAGTTGGTTCATATGCCGTTTCTGCAAACTCCAGGGATACTTAACTACTGGTATAATACAGGTTTTTTTCAAAGTACTGTGTTTTGTGTGTGCATGAGTACATATTCTGTTCATTTATACTTGTTAACCTTATTAATAAACTTGGGTTTTATAATGTAAAATTGATTTTATAAGTTAGTTGTGTTAAGTACTTATGTTTTTTTTTAATAATCAGAGGTATAAGTGAGCAAAATACGTAAAGGATAACATTTAAAGTCAAAGCCAGGCCTCGGTCTTCTAGTAGCAAAGGCTACATTAAGGTCAGTAAATTTAACTTTAAAGGCAAGAAACAATACTGAATGCTAGGCAATTACAAGGTTTACCCTTTGCTTTTACTCCGCTGCTAGTTTGGGCATAGTAATCTTTGAATTATGTTTTGAACGATTTGCTTTTCCGGAAATAGCTGTCATCGTAGAGGCTTTAATATTTTTGCGGAATGTTAATGCCGGCTTTTATAAATAATCCAAATAGCTGTCGTTTCCACTCCACTATATCTTCCTCCATCTTAAACTTGTACACATCCTTTTTTCATGAATCATACCTGTATGTTCGAAGGGTGTGTGGGCAACATAGCCTGTGATTTATTTTCTGACCAGATTTGAAATTAATTTGTTAACAGTTGCACATCAACAATATAAAACAAATCTAAATACAGTTAACAAAAACATTCTGTACTTTAAGTTAACTGGTCAAATTTTTATTGGTGTCGTACGATGGTAAATAAAAGCGTTATACCTTTTGTTAATTGGTTGGTTTAAAATTGCCAATGGTAGTTTTAGGATCTAAAAATATTTTTAGGATTTATAAAGTATAGTTCTTTTAGGGGTTGGTAATTACGATAGATATAAAAACTATAGATAATAATTAATAAACATTGTGATGATGAAACATTAAAAATAATGAATAATTTAAAAAAAATAATAATTTGTACTTGTTTAAAGTTCCCATTTGAGGTTGTTTAATACAATTAAAAGTAATAAAACAATTTGTTATTCTTCAATTTTCTTTTTTATTTTTTTAAAAAGATTTTAAAAACAATAATTTTTTTGCCTTTTCCTTTTTATTAAGCTTTTTCTAATGGGTTACTATTTGTATTATTGTAAATATTTTTGAAACTAAAATGCTAGGATCAGAATATAGTTATCATGGAAACCTAAAATAATTTATCTTATTCCTATTATTAAGGTAAAATGTTATTGTTTATGTATGCCTGTATGCCTGAAATTAAAAAACAATAACAATATGCTATTTTATTCGGTATATAATTTAAACTAAAATGTAAAAAAAAATTCAACAAAAGTTGTAACGCTAAAGTGAACTAATATGCAAGTTGCGGTAAAATACAATTTTGACCAGTGTACTTGTACATCCTTTCCAACCCTTTTTTTCTCCTTACGACAGCTTCAAGTGCGTCACCTCAAGATGACGACGATTCTTTGGATACTGACGGTTTCCGCGAAGATCAGTACCTTCTTGAAACGCCTACCCCTGGTGAATCTTCCCAAGAGATTAAACCAAAATACCTCGATAATTTCGATTTTCAACGCGAGGACATTCATAATATCGATTCCCAAGAAGTTACTCCATACGAAGATGTAACACGATATTATCAACACCAAGCTAAACTTTTTATTGGGCAACGAAAGCGCCTTGCGTCTACTGAAGACCTTGAAACTACCGATGTGATAGAAACGTTTGATACTACCTCAGATTTACTGCCTTCCAATAGAGATAAGAATTTTACAGAAATTGTAAAAGTAGGTTTAGATAATTTTAATGTTATTAAAACAGATATATTACGGCCGGATGAGCTTGCTATTAGAAGTTTTACGTCTCCTGAAGAGAAAGGTGCTAAGGACTCTAAGAAACCTGAAGACTGGGAAAGAAAGGAGAGAAAGACTGTAGAAAGACTGCATGGTGGAGCAGGTAAAGATAAATTTCCACCGACTACGACTGAAGAAAAAGTATATTTAAAAACGACTCCCGAAAAAGTTGCTGTTAAATATCAAGAAACATCCAGTGGATCAGAAACTAAGCAACAATCTTTAGACGAATTAGCTAAATCTTCTGATAAAAAAGAGAGTTTTTCTAAATTAGATTTTTTAAGGAGTATAAAGAAGGAGAAAAAATAAATATTTTCTCGAATGAAACATCTTACAGAGACAATCTACAACAATCTAACAAAGGTACTTCACCGCCCTCAAAACATGACTTAGAACCTAATCCAAATAGTTCACCAATAAGTTTACCTGACAAACCAACTTTAGAATTAATTATTGGTCGCAAAGAAGTAAGAACGAAGGACGCTTCCGCTACTGCAGAGAGCCGTTTAACTCTTTATGGCCGCAAAGATGTCGAAATTTCAATAAAGTCTCAGTCTCATATTTCAGTAACGACTATAAGACGCGATAACAATACAGGAACGGAAACTTCAGAAAAGTTTGATGTCGGTATAACAGCGACAGCCGGAACTGAAAAATGTGAGTCTTCCGATGATGAAAAAACAGCTCGAGTAGAAGAGTATATTATAACACCTGCAGATCACGTGGATTTAAAAGACGCGAGGAAAGTGTAAACTTTAGTGGTACTAAACAAATATATACCTACGAAAATACTACAGATTTACCCGAAATTTTAACTTCTATAAGTGAAGAAAGTGCTTCACATCATGTTACAGATACTGGAATATCTTTAACAAGAGGTACTATAACTGAAACTTTAAGTCTTGGCAAACAAAGGGCAGGTGGGTTATTTGGAGTGCCAACTACTGGTTTTATCTCTGATACGCATGAAACAGAAGAAGGGGAATGTACTGATGCAGGTTTGAGTCCGATTCAAGCAGATGAGACACTGCACCAAGAAATTGATGATTTTGCTCATTTAACTGAAACCGGTACTAGTCCTATTGAATTTCCAGATACAATTTCAGTAGTAACATCTCAAGTGGATACATCGGAAGCTGGTACTATAACGGATCAAATAGATACCAAAGATGCTTCAAATAGTCCTATAAAAATTGAAGAAAGTCCTTCCTTGTCTGCTACAGATATGTTAAAGGATGAAGAGATTTTAGCTAAAAGAAGAGGGTCAGGTGACGTTAAAGCTAAAATTAAAATGATTGAAGAGCAAGCATGCAGAAATATTCAAAGAAGCGAATTAAAAAAGAGAAAGGAAATCATTGACTCAGAAGATGAAATGTCTAGTATGAAAGAAGAAGAAGAAGTAATGAGAGCCTCTACAGAAACATTAGCGCAAGTTGATGATGATGAGTACAAAATAGAATCCATTAATAAAAGAGTAGTTAGGGAACAGGTTGAAGAATTAAGCGAAAAATCATTGAACCTCAGCAAAAATGTAACATCCATTCATGCCAAACCTGTTGGAAAAAAATCGCAGAATTACAAAAAATATTTAGCTTGGAAACTTTAGAAGATGATACACAAGTAAAAACAGTTTCTAAAGATAAAATAGTATGTGTGGTGGCAGGTAACGAATCAGGTCTTGCTGCCGAAAAAGTTTTAGTAAAAAAATTGTAGCACAAGAATCAATACCATCATATATTCCACCGGAAAAAATAAATGAAAACGACCAGTCCCTTAAATTATCAGAGGAAATTTACCAATCAGTTAAAGAAAAAAGAAATATGTTTGAAGAATTAATTTCAAAATCACAGGAAGGGACCCCCGTTAAAAAGCCTATTGCCAAGCTAAATAAAGAGAAATTTGAACCAAAGGACTATACGGAAGAAGAATTAAAATCTTGTTTGGATTCGTTAGAGGACCAGATTCTGGTGCAACAGCTTGAAGAAGAAAAACTGAAAGAGCGTAAACATGAAATGGCTACAAAAAGTGAAGATTCTTTTCATATGGCAAAAGAACCATGTGTGGAACCACCTTGTATAAAAGTACATGTTGAGCCAAAATTACCCTTAGTAAATACCATTTCCGAATTTAAGTGTGTAAACGATGTACCCACTGAAGTACCAGAACCGTCTATAGCATTAAAATTTAAGGGATTACTTGAAGATCAAACTAAGATTTTAGAATCTATAAGTAGCCAACAGCTTGAAGTTGAGGAGGAGCCGTGTACCAAATGTATCGTAAAACCATTAACTCCGGAATTACAAAAAGTAAAAGCGGGGAAGATTTACTTATAAAAGACCCACCAATAATTATAAAAGAAGCAATTGTATCTCATGCTAAATTAGTTTCCACAATTGCTTTACCTGCTAGCATATTGGAGTCGGAAGAACTAGAGGCAGTAACCATTCATAAAAAGAAGTAAAAGCCACAGATAATAAAGTAACCTCTACATGTGAGACATCGGCAAAAAAATCACCTTCGCAAATACTGAACCTAAACAATATTGACAAAAAATACCAATCACAGAAAGTGAAGTACAAAAATAATATCGGAAGTTCTGGAAGCGTCAAAACAAATTAGAGAAGATGTAAAAGAACTTAAACCGGACCTGACACCGACACCCGAAGGTCAGTTAATGCAAATGATCCCTTCAACTTCAATAGAAAAAATAAAAGAATTAAAAAGAATTGAGGAAGAGCTAAAGATAGAAAGCAATGCAGATAATACAAGTAAATTAAAAGTATCAAAAGAGTTAAAAAGCGTTAAAGAGGCTCAACAAAAAACAAAAGAAACGGTACAAAAAGAAAAACGGGAATATGAAAAAAAGAATGTTTATCAAAATCTTCTCAAGAATACGAACACACAGCAGTAAGTAAGGTTAAAAAACTGGAACAAAGTAATAATCATGTGGAAAAATTTGAAACTAACTTTCAGATTCGTTCAAAATCTTCTTTTCTTAAAAAGCTGCTAAATTTTCAAAAGAATCTGAACTGGTAACTGAGAGATCTGACATTACTAAAGACAAAATAAAGGAATTAAATTTAAAAGATTTTAATAACGATTTACTATTAAATATACCTGATACTAAATATGCCTTACAGAGAGATCTAGAAAAAAGTACAAAAAAGACGAACCCAAATCTCTCGCTTTAGAAGGTCCGACAAAACCTTTAGATTTCAAAACAATTATAACCAAAGAAACACCCGGTATAATGAAAAAAGACGAAACCAAATCTCCTGCTTTAGAATCTTTGACAAAACCTTTAGATTCTAAATCACTTACCACGAAAGAAACAACCGATATAACTGACAAAGACAAACCCAAATCGCCAGCTTTGGAATCTCCTGAAAAACCTTTAGATTTTAAACAAATTATTACCAAAGAAATAGCTGATATACTTAAAAAGACGAACCCAAATCACCTGCTTTAGAATCTCCGGCAAAACCTTTAAATTTAAAACCTATTATTACCAAAGAAACAGATCATATGACGGAAAAAGATAAACCCAAATCACGTGCACTAGAATCTCCGGCAAAACCTTTAGATTCTAAGTCAATTGTTACCAAAGAAACAACCGACATATTACAAAAGGACAAATTCAAATCACCTGATTTAAAATCTCCGGAAAAACATTTAGATTTTAAACCAATTATTATTACCAAAGAAACAGCCGATGTAACAAGAAAAGACAAACCAAAATCGCCAGCTTTAAAATCTCCAACAAAACCTTTAGATTCTAAATCAATTATTACCAAAGAAACAACCGATTTAACTGACAAAGACGAACCCAAATCGCCAGTTTTAGAATCTTCGGCAAAACTTTTAGATTCTAAATCAATTATTACCAAAGAAACAGCCGATTTAACTGACAAAGACGAACCCAAATCGCCAGCTTTAGAATCTCCGGCAAAACCTTTAGATTCCAAATCAATTATTACCAAAGAAACAACCGATTTAACTGACAAAGACGAACCCAAATCGCCAGCTTTAGAATCTTCGGCAAAACCTTTAGATTCTAAATCAATTATTACCAAAGAAACAGCCGATTTAACTGACAAAGACGAACCCAAATCGCCAGCTTTAGAATCTCCGGCAAAACCTTTAGATTCTAAATCAATAATTACCAAAGAAACAACCGATTTAACTGACAAAGACGAACCCAAATCGCCTAGCTTTAGAATCTCCGGCAAAACCTTTAGATTCTAAATCAATTATTACCAAAGAAACAACCGATATAACTGACAAAGACAAACCCAAATCGCCTGCTTTAGAATCTCCGGCAAAACCTTTAGATTTTAAACCAATTATTACCAAAGAAACAGCCGATATAACTGACAAAGACGAACCCAAATCGCATGCTTTAGAATCTCCGGCAAAACCTTTAGATTCTAAATCAATTATTACCAAAGAAACAACCGATTTAACTGACAAAGACGAACCCAAATCGCCAGCTTTAGAATCTCCGGCAAAACCTTTAGATTCCAAATCAATTATTACCAAAGAAACAACCGATTTAACTGACAAAGACGAACCCAAATCGCCAGCTTTAGAATCTCCGGCAAAACCTTTAGATTCTAAATCAATTATTACCAAAGAAACAACCGATTTAACTGACAAAGACGAACCCAGATCGCCAGCTTTAGAATCTCCGGCAAAACCTTTAGATTCTAAATCAATTATTACCAAAGAAACAACCGATTTAACTGACAAAGACGGACCCAAATCGCCAGCTTTAGAATCTCCGGCAAAACCTTTAGATTCTAAATCAATTATTACCAAAGAAACAACCGTATTTAACTGACAAAGACGAACCCAAATCGCCAGCTTTAGAATCTCCGGCAAAACCTTTAGATTCCAAATCAATTATTACCAAAGAAACAACCGATTTAACTGACAAAGACGAACCCAGATCGCCAGCTTTAGAATCTCCGGCAAAACCTTTAGATTCTAAATCAATTATTACCAAAGAAACAACCGATTTAACTGACAAAGACGAACCCAAATCGCCAGCTTTAGAATCTCCGGCAAAACCTTTAGATTCTAAATTAATTATTACCAAAGAAACAACCGATTTAACTGACAAAGACGAACCCAAATCGCCAGCTTTAGAATCTCCGGCAAAACCTTTAGATTCTAAATCAATTATTACCAAAGAAACAACCGATTTAACTGACAAAGACGAACCCAAATCGCCAGCTTTAGAATCTCCGGCAAAACCTTTAGATTCTAAATCAATTATTACCAAAGAAATCAACCGATTTAACTGACAAAGACGAACCCAAATCGCCAGCTTTAGAATCTCCGGCAAAACCTTTAGATTCCAAATCAATTATTACCAAAGAAATCAACCGATTTAACTGACAAAGACGAACCTAAATCGCCTAGCTTTGGAATCTCCGGAAAACAGATTTTAAACCTTTAGATTCTAAATCAATTATTACCAAAGAAACAACCGATTTAACTGACAAAGACGAACCCAGATCGCCAGCTTTAGAATCTCCGGCAAAACCTTTAGATTCTAAATCAATTATTACCAAAGAAACAACCGATTTAACTGACAAAGACGAACCTAAATCGCCTGGTTTGGAATCTCCGGAAAAACCTTTAGTTCCTAAGTTGCCCATTACCAAAGAAACAGCCGATGTAACAAATAAAGATGAACCCACATCTGCCTGCTTTGGAATCTTCGGCAAGACCTTTTGTTTCTAAATTAATAATTACCAAAGAAACAACCGATATAACTGACGAAGACAAACACCTATCGCCCGCTTTAGAATCTACGGAAAAACCTAAAGATTTTGAACCAATTATTACCAAAGAAACAGCTGATATAACAAAAAAGACGAACCTAAATCGCCTGCTTTAGAATCTTCCCCAAAACCCTTAGATTCTAAGTCACTTATTACGAAAGAACCAACCGATATAACTGACAAAGACGAACCCAAATCACCTGCTTTAGAATCTCCGGGACAACCTTTAGATTTTAAACCAATTATTACCACAAGAAACAGCCGGTATAACGAAAAAGACGAACCCAAATCGCCATGCCTTAGAATCTCTGGCAAAACCTTTAGATTCTAAATCAAATATTACCAAAGAAACAACCGATTTAACTGACAAAGACAAACCCAAATCGCCAGCTTTAGAATCTCCGGCAAAACCTTTAGATTCCAAATCAATTATTACCAAAGAAACAACCGATTTAACTGACAAAGACGAACCCAAATCGTCAGCTTTAGAATCTCTCGGCAAAACCTTTAGATTCTAAATCAATATATTACCAAAGAAACAACCGATTTAACTGACAAAGACGAACCCAAATCGCCAGCTTTAGAATCTCCGGCAAAACCTTTAGATTCCAAATCAATTATTACCAAAGAAACAACCGATTTAACTGACAAAGACGAACCTAAATCGCCAGCTTTAGAATCTCCGGACAAAACCTTTAGATTCTAAATCAATTATTACCAAAGAAACAACCGATTTAACTGACAAAGACGAACCCAAATCGCCAGCTTTAGAATCTCCGGCAAAACCTTTAGATTCTAAATCAATAATTACCAAAGAAACAACCGATTTAACTGACAAAGACGAACCCAAATCGCCAGCTTTAGAATCTCCGGCAAAACCTTTAGATTCTAAATCAATTATTACCAAAGAAACAACCGATTTAACTGACAAAGACGAACCCAAATCGCCTGGCTTTAGAATCTCTGGAAAAACCTTTAGATTTTAAACCTTAGATTCAAATCAATTATTACCAAAGAAACAACCGATTTAACTGACAAAGACGAACCCAAATCGCCAGCTTTAGAATCTCCGGCAAAACCTTTAGATTCTAAATCAATTATTACCAAAGAAACAACCGATTTAACTGACAAAGACGAACCCAAATCGCCTAGCTTTAGAATCTCCGGCAAAACCTTTAGATTCTAAATCAATTATTACCAAAGAAACAACCGATTTAACTGACAAAGACGAACCCAAATCGCCAGCTTTAGAATCTCCGGCAAAACCTTTAGATTCCAAATCAATTATTACCAAAGAAACAACCGATTTAACTGACAAAGACGAACCTAAATCGCCAGCTTTAGAATCTCCGGCGAAAACCTTTAGATTCTAAATCAATTATTACCAAAGAAACAACCGATTTAACTGACAAAGACGAACCTAAATCGCCTAGCTTTAGAATCTCCGGCAAAACCTTTAGATTCTAAATCAATTATTACCAAAGAAACAACCGATTTAACTGACAAAGACGAACCCAAATCGCCAGCTTTAGAATCTCCGGCAAAACCTTTAGATTCTAAATCAATTATTACCAAAGAAACAACCGATTTAACTGACAAAGACGAACCCAGATCGCCAGCTTTAGAATCTTCGGCAAAACCTTTAGATTCTAAATCAATTATTACCAAAGAAACAACCGATTTAACTGACAAAGACGAACCCAAATCGCCAGCTTTAGAATCTCCGGCAAAACCTTTAGATTCTAAATCAATTATTATCAAAGAAACAACCGATTTAACTGACAAAGACGAACCCAAATCGCCAGCTTTAGAATCTCCGGCAAAACCTTTCGATTCAATCAGTATTACCAAAGAAACAACCATTTAACTGACAAAGACGAACCCAGATCGCCAGCTTTAGAATCTCCGGCCAGAAAACCTTTAGATTCTAAATCAATTATTATCAAAGAAACAACCGATTTAACTGACAAAGACGAACCCAGATCGCCAGCTTTAGAATCTCCGGCAAAACCTTAGATTCCAAACCAATTATTACCAAAAACAGCCGGTTAAACAAAGACGAACCTAAATCGCCTGGTTTGGAATCTCCGGAAAACCTTTAGATTCCTAAGCTCACATTACCAATGAAATAGCCGATATAACAACAAAAACGGACCCACATCTCCCTGCTTTGGAATCTTCGGCAAGACCTTTTGTTTCTAAATCAATAATTACCATAAGAAACAACCGATATAACTGACGAAGACAAACACCTATCGCCCGCTTTAGAATCTACGGAAAAACCTGAAGATTTTGAACCAATTATTACCAAAGAAACAGCTGATATAACAAAAAAAGACGAACCTAAATCGCCTGCTTTAGAATCTTCCCTAAAACCCTTAGATTCTAAGTCACTGTATTATGAAAGAACCAACCGATATAACTGACAAAGACGAACCCAAATCACCTGCTTTAGAATCTCCGGGACAACCTTTAGATTTTAAACCAATTATTACCACAGAAACAGCCGGTATAGCGAAAAAGACGAACCCAAATCGCCATGCTTTAGAATCTCCGGCAAAACCTTTAGATTCTAAATCAAATATTATCAAAGAAACAACCGATTTAACTGACAAAGACAGAACCTAAATCGCCAGCTTTAGAATCTCCGGCAAAACCTTTAGATTCCAAATCAATTATTACCAAAGAAACAACCGATTTAACTGACAAAGACGAACCCAAATCGCCAGCTTTAGAATCTCCGGCAAAACCTTTAGATTCTAAATCAATTATTACCAAAGAAACAACCGATTTAACTGACAAAGACGAACCCAAATCGCCAGCTTTAGAATCTCCGGCAAAACCTTTAGATTCCAAATCAATTATTACCAAAGAAATCAACCGATTTAACTGACAAAAGACGAACTCAAGTCGCCTGCTTTAGAATCTCCGGAAAACCTTTATACTTTGATTCTAAACCAACTATTACTCAAAGAAACAGCCGATTTAACTGACAGGAAGACGCGAACCCCATATCGCCTGGTTTGGAATCTTCGCCAAGAACCTTTTGACTTTAGATTCTAAGTCACTTACTATGAAAGAACCAACTCGATATAACTGACAAAGACGAACCCAAATCACCTGCTTTAGAATCTCCGGGACAACCTTTAGATTTTAAACCAATTATTACCACAGAAACAGCCGGTATAGCGGAAAAAGACGAACTCAAATCGCATGCTTTAGAATCTCTCGGCAAAACCTTTAGATTCTAAATCAAATATTACCAAAGAAACAACCGATTTAACTGACAAAGCAGAACCCAAATCGCCAGCTTTAGAATCTCCGGCAAAACCTTTAGATTCCAAATCAATTATTACCAAAGAAACAACCGATTTAACTGACAAAGACGAACCCAAATCGCCAGCTTTAGAATCTCCGGCAAAACCTTTAGATTCTAAATCAATTATTACCAAAGAAACAACCGATTTAACTGACAAAGACGAACCCAAATCGCCAGCTTTAGAATCTCCGGCAAAACCTTTAGATTCCAAATTAATTATTACCAAAGAAAACAACCGATATAACTGACAATAGACGAACCCAAATCGCCAGCTTTAGAATCTCCGGCAAAACCTTTAGATTCTAAATCAATCATTATCAAAGAAACAACCGATTTAACTGACAAAGACGAACCCAAATCGCCAGCTTTAGAATCTCCGGCAAAACCTTTAGATTCCAAATCAATTATTACCAAAGAAACAACCGATTTAACTGACAAAGACGAACCCAAATCGCCTGCTTTAGAATCTCCGGCGAAAACCTTTAGATTCTAAACCAAACTTATTACCAAAGAAACAGCCGATATAACAAACAAGACGAACCCAAATCGCCATGCTTTAGAATCTCCGGCAAAACCTTTAGATTCTAAATCAATTACTACCAAAGAAACAACCGATTTAACTGACAAAGACGAACACCAAATCGCCAGCTTTAGAATCTCCGGGAAAATCTTTAGATTTTAAACCAATTATTACCAAAGAAACAGCCGATTAACGACGAAGACGAACCAAATCGCCAGCTTTAGAATCTCCGGCAAAACCTTTAGATTCATTTAACTGATCAAAGACGAAACCTAAATCGCCTGCTTTAGAATCTCCGGCAAAACCTTTAGATTCTAAATCAATTATTACTAAAGAAACAACCGATATAACTGACAAAGACGAACCCAAATCGCCTGGCTTTGGAATCTCCGGCAAAACCTTTAGATTTTAACAATCATCAATTATTACCAAAGAAACAACCGATTTAACTGACAAAGACGAACCCAAATCGCCAGCTTTAGAATCTCCGGCAAAACCTTTAGATTCTAAATCAATTATTACCAAAGAAACAACCGATTTAACTGACAAAGACGAACCCAAATCGCCAGCTTTAGAATCTCCGGCAAAACCTTTAGATTCTAAATCAATTATTACCAAAGAAACAACCGATTTAACTGACAAAGACGAACCCAAATCGCCAGCTTTAGAATCTCCGGCAAAACCTTTAGATTCTAAATCAATTATTACCAAAGAAACAACCGATTTAACTGACAAAGACGAACCCAAATCGCCAGCTTTAGAATCTCCGGCAAAACCTTTAGATTCTAAATCAATTATTACCAAAGAAACAACCGATTTAACTGACAAAGACGAACCCAAATCGCCAGCTTTAGAATCTCCGGCAAAACCTTTAGATTCTAAATCAATTATTACCAAAGAAACAACCGATTTAACTGACAAAGACGAACCCAAATCGCCAGCTTTAGAATCTCCGGCAAAACCTTTAGATTCTAAATCAATTATTACCAAAGAAACAACCGATTTAACTGACAAAGACGAACCCAAATCGCCAGCTTTAGAATCTCCGCAAAACCTTAGATTCTAAATCAATTATTACCAAAGAAACAACCGATTTAACTGACAAAGACGAACCCAAATCGCCAGCTTTAGAATCTCCGGCAAAACCTTTAGATTCCAAATCAATTATTACCAAAGAAACAACCGATTTAACTGACAAAGACGAACCCAAATCGCCAGCTTTAGAATCTCCGGCAAAACCTTTAGATTCTAAATCAATTATTACCAAAGAAACAACCGATTTAACTGACAAAGACGAACCCAAATCGCCAGCTTTAGAATCTCCGGCAAAACCTTTAGATTCTAAATCAATTATTACCAAAGAAACAACCGATTTAACTGACAAAGACGAACCCAAATCGCCTGCTTTAGAATCTCCGGACAAAACCTTTAGATTCCAAATCAATTATTACCAAAGAAACAACCGATTTAACTGACAAAGACGAACCCAAATCGCCAGCTTTAGAATCTCCGGCAAAACCTTTAGATTCTAAATCAATTATTACCAAAGAAACAACCGATTTAACTGACAAAGACGAACCCAAATCGCCAGCTTTAGAATCTCCGGCAAAACCTTTAGATTCTAAATCAATTATTACCAAAGAAACAACCGATTTAACTGACAAAGACGAACCCAAATCGCCAGCTTTAGAATCTCCGGCAAAACCTTTAGATTCTAAATCAATTATTACCAAAGAAACAACCGATTTAACTGACAAAGACGAACCCAAATCGCCAGCTTTAGAATCTCCGGCAAAACCTTTAGATTCCAAATCAATTATTACCAAAGAAACAACCGATTTAACTGACAAAGACGAACCCAAATCGCCAGCTTTAGAATCTCCGGCAAAACCTTTAGATTCTAAATCAATTATTACCAAAGAAACAACCGATTTAACTGACAAAGACGAACCCAAATCGCCAGCTTTAGAATCTCCGGCAAAACCTTTAGATTCTAAATCAATTATTACCAAAGAAACAACCGATTTAACTGACAAAGACGAACCCAAATCGCCAGCTTTAGAATCTTCGGCAAAACCTTTAGATTCTAAATCAATTATTACCAAAGAAACAACCGATTTAACTGACAAAGACGAACCCAAATCGCCAGCTTTAGAATCTCCGGCAAAACCTTTAGATTCTAAATCAATTATTACCAAAGAAACAACCGATTTAACTGACAAAGACGAACCCAAATCGCCAGCTTTAGGAATCTCCGGAAAAACCTTTAGATTTTAACGATTCTAAATCAATTATTACCAAAGAAACAACCGATTTAACTGACAAAGACGAACCCAAATCGCCAGCTTTAGAATCTCCGGCAAAACCTTTAGATTCTAAATCAATTATTACCAAAGAAACAACCGATTTAACTGACAAAGACGAACCCAAATCGCCAGCTTTAGAATCTCCGGCAAAACCTTTAGATTCTAAATCAATTATTACCAAAGAAACAACCGATTTAACTGACAAAGACGAACCCAAATCGCCAGCTTTAGAATCTCCGGCAAAACCTTTAGATTCCAGACAATTACTACCAAAGACAACCGATTTAACGACAAAGACGAACCCAAATCGCCAGCTTTAAAATCTCCGGCAAAACCTTTAGATTCTAAATCAATTATTACCAAAGAAACATCCGATATAACTAGACAAAGACAGACACCTAAATCGCCTGCTTTAGAATCTCCGGCAAAACCTTTAGATTCTAAATCAATTATTACCAAAGAAACAACCGATTTAACTGACAAAGACGAACCCAAATCGCCTAGCTTTAGAATCTTCGGACAAAACCTTTAGATTCTAAATCAATTATTACCAAAGAAACAACCGATTTAACTGACAAAGACGAACCCAAATCGCCAGCTTTAGAATCTCCGGCAAAACCTTTAGATTCTAAATCAATTATTACCAAAGAAACAACCGATTTAACTGACAAAGACGAACCCAAATCGCCAGCTTTAGAATCTCCGGCAAAACCTTTAGATTCTAAATCAATTATTACCAAAGAAACAACCGATTTAACTGACAAAGACGAACCCAAATCGCCAGCTTTAGAATCTCCGGCAAAACCTTTAGATTCTAAATCAATTATTACCAAAGAAACAACCGATTTAACTGACAAAGACGAACCCAAATCGCCAGCTTTAGAATCTCCGGCAAAACCTTTAGATTCTAAATCAATTATTACCAAAGAAACAACCGATTTAACTGACAAAGACGAACCCAAATCGCCAGCTTTAGAATCTCCGGCAAAACCTTTAGATTCTAAATCAATTATTACCAAAGAAACAACCGATTTAACTGACAAAGACGAACCCAAATCGCCAGCTTTAGAATCTCCGGCAAAACCTTTAGATTCTAAATCAATTATTACCAAAGAAACAACCGATTTAACTGACAAAGACGAACCCAAATCGCCAGCTTTAGAATCTCCGGCAAAACCTTTAGATTCCAAATCAATTATTACCAAAGAAACAACCGATTTAACTGACAAAGACGAACCTAAATCGCCAGCTTTAGAATCTCCGGCAAAACCTTTAGATTCTAAATCAATTATTACCAAAGAAACAACCGATTTAACTGACAAAGACGAACCCAGATCGCCAGCTTTAGAATCTCCGGCAAAACCTTTAGATTCTAAATCAATTATTACCAAAGAAACAACCGATTTAACTGACAAAGACGAACCCAAATCGCCAGCTTTAGAATCTCCGGCAAAACCTTTAGATTCCAAATCAATTATTACCAAAGAAACAACCGATTTAACTGACAAAGACGAACCCAAATCGCCAGCTTTAGAATCTCCGGCAAAACCTTTAGATTCTAAATCAATTATTACCAAAGAAACAACCGATTTAACTGACAAAGACGAACCCAAATCGCCAGCTTTAGAATCTCCGGCAAAACCTTTAGATTCTAAATCAATTATTACCAAAGAAACAACCGATTTAACTGACAAAGACGAACCCAAATCGCCAGCTTTAGAATCTCCGGCAAAACCTTTAGATTCTAAATCAATTATTACCAAAGAAACAACCGATTTAACTGACAAAGACGAACCCAAATCGCCAGCTTTAGAATCTCCGGCAAAACCTTTAGATTCTAAATCAATTATTACCAAAGAAACAACCGATTTAACTGACAAAGACGAACCCAAATCGCCAGCTTTAGAATCTCCGGCAAAACCTTTAGATTCTAAATCAATTATTACCAAAGAAACAACCGATTTAACTGACAAAGACGAACCCAAATCGCCAGCTTTAGAATCTCCGGCAAAACCTTTAGATTCTAAATCAATTATTACCAAAGAAACAACCGATTTAACTGACAAAGACGAACCCAAATCGCCAGCTTTAGAATCTCCGGCAAAACCTTTAGATTCCAAATCAATTATTACCAAAGAAATCAACCGATTTAACTGACAAAGACGAACCCAAATCGCCAGCTTTAGAATCTCCGGCAAAACCTTTAGATTCTAAATCAATTATTACCAAAGAAACAACCGATTTAACTGACAAAGACGAACCCAAATCGCCAGCTTTAGAATCTCCGGCAAAACCTTTAGATTCTAAATCAATTATTACCAAAGAAACAACCGATTTAACTGACAAAGACGAACCCAAATCGCCAGCTTTAGAATCTCCGGCAAAACCTTTAGATTCTAAATCAATTATTACCAAAGAAACAACCGATTTAACTGACAAAGACGAACCCAAATCGCCAGCTTTAGAATCTCCGGCAAAACCTTTAGATTCCAAATCAATTATTACCAAAGAAACAACCGATTTAACTGACAAAGACGAACCCAAATCGCCAGCTTTAGAATCTCCGGCAAAACCTTTAGATTCTAAATCAATTATTACCAAAGAAACAACCGATTTAACTGACAAAGACGAACCCAAATCGCCAGCTTTAGAATCTCCGGCAAAACCTTTAGATTCTAAATCAATTATTACCAAAGAAACAACCGATTTAACTGACAAAGACGAACCCAAATCGCCAGCTTTAGAATCTCCGGCAAAACCTTTAGATTCTAAATCAATTATTACCAAAGAAACAACCGATTTAACTGACAAAGACGAACCCAAATCGCCAGCTTTAGAATCTCCGGCAAAACCTTTAGATTCTAAATCAATTATTACCAAAGAAACAACCGATTTAACTGACAAAGACGAACCCAAATCGCCAGCTTTAGAATCTCCGGCAAAACCTTTAGATTCTAAATCAATTATTACCAAAGAAACAACCGATTTAACTGACAAAGACGAACCCAAATCGCCAGCTTTAGAATCTCCGGCAAAACCTTTAGATTCCAAATCAATTATTACCAAAGAAACAACCGATTTAACTGACAAAGACGAACCTAAATCGCCTAGCTTTAGAATCTCCGGCAAAACCTTTAGATTCTAAATCAATTATTACCAAAGAAACAACCGATTTAACTGACAAAGACGAACCCAAATCGCCAGCTTTAGAATCTCCGGCAAAACCTTTAGATTCTAAATCAATTATTACCAAAGAAATCAACCGATTTAACTGACAAAGACGAACCCAAATCGCCTGCTTTAGAATCTCCGGCAAAACCTTTAGATTCTAAATCAATTATTACCAAAGAAACTACCGATTTAACTGACAAAGACGAACCCAGATCGCCAGCTTTAGAATCTCCGGCAAAACCTTTAGATTCTAAATCAATTATTACCAAAGAAACAACCGATTTAACTGACAAAGACGAACCCAAATCGCCAGCTTTAGAATCTCCGGCAAAACCTTTAGATTCCAAATCAATTATTACCAAAGAAATCAACCGATTTAACTGACAAAGACGAACCCAAATCGTCAGCTTTAGAATCTCCGGCAAAACCTTTAGATTCCAAATCAATTATTACCAAAAAATCAACCGATTTAACTGACAAAGACGAACCTAAATCGCCTGGTTTAGAATCTCCGGAAAACCTTTAGATTCCAAATCAATTATCACCAAAAATCAACCGATTTAACTGACAAAGACGAACCTAAATCGCCTGGTTTGAAATCTCCGGAAAACCTTTAGATTTTAAACCAATTATCACCAAAAATCAACCGATTTAACTGACAAAATGAACCAATGCCAGTTTAAATCTCGAAACCTTTGATTCTAATCAATTATACCAGACAGCAACTGACAAAGACGAACCCAAATCGCCAGCTTTAGAATCTCCGGCAAAACCTTTAGATTCTAAATCAATTATTACCAAAGAAACAACCGATTTAACTGACAAAGACGAACCCAGATCGCCAGCTTTAGAATCTCCGGCAAAACCTTTAGATTCTAAATCAATTATTACCAAAGAAACAACCGATTTAACTGACAAAGACGAACCCAGATCGCCAGCTTTAGAATCTCCGGCAAAACCTTTAGATTCTAAATCAATTATTACCAAAGAAACAACCGATTTAACTGACAAAGACGAACCCAAATCGCCAGCTTTAGAATCTCCGGCAAAACCTTTAGATTCCAAATCAATTATTACCAAAGAAACAACCGATTTAACTGACAAAGACGAACCCAAATCGCCTGCTTTAGAATCTCCGGCAAAACCTTTAGATTCTAAATCAATTATTACCAAAGAAACAACCGATTTAACTGACAAAGACGAACCCAAATCGCCAGCTTTAGAATCTCCGGCAAAACCTTTAGATTCTAAATCAATTATTACTAAAGAAACAACCGATTTAACTGACAAAGACGAACCCAAATCGCCAGCTTTAGAATCTCCGGCAAAACCTTTAGATTCTAAATCAATTATTACCAAAGAAACAACTGATTTAACTGACAAAGACGAACCCAAATCGCCAGCTTTAGAATCTCCGGCAAAACCTTTAGATTCCAAATCAATTATTACCAAAGAATCAACCGATTTAACTGACAAAGACGAACCCAAATCGCCTGCTTTAGAATCTCCGGCAAAACCTTTAGATTCTAAATCAATTATTACCAAAGAAACAACCGATTTAACTGACAAAGACGAACCCAAATCGCCAGCTTTAGAATCTCCGGCAAAACCTTTAGATTCTAAATCAATTATTACCAAAGAAACAACCGATTTAACTGACAAAGACGAACCCAAATCGCCAGCTTTAGAATCTCCGGCAAAACCTTTAGATTCTAAATCAATTATTACCAAAGAAACAACCGATTTAACTGACAAAGACGAACCCAAATCGCCAGCTTTAGAATCTCCGGCAAAACCTTTAGATTCTAAATCAATTATTACCAAAGAAACAACCGATTTAACTGACAAAGACGAACCCAAATCGCCAGCTTTAGAATCTCCGGCAAAACCTTTAGATTCTAAATCAATTATTACCAAAGAAACAACCGATTTAACTGACAAAGACGAACCCAGATCGCCAGCTTTAGAATCTCCGGCAAAACCTTTAGATTCTAAATCAATTATTACAAAGAACAACCGATTTGACAAAGACGAACCCAAATCGCCAGCTTTAGAATCTCGGAAAACCTTTAGATTCTAAATCAATTATTACCAAAGAAACAACCGATTTAACTGACAAAGACGAACCTAAATCGCCTGGTTTAGAATCTCCGGCAAAACCTTTAGATTCTAAATCAATTATTACCAAAGAAACAACCGATTTAACTGACAAAGACGAACCTAAATCGCCTGGTTTGAGAATCTCCGGCAAAACCTTTAGATTTTAAACCTTTAGATTCCAAATATATTACCAAAGAAACAACCGATTTAACTGACAAAGACGAACCCAAATCGCCAGCTTTAGAATCTTCGGCAAAACCTTTAGATTCTAAATCAATTATTACCAAAGAAACAACCGATTTAACTGACAAAGACGAACCCAAATCGCCAGCTTTAGAATCTCCGGCAAAACCTTTAGATTCTAAATCAATTATTACCAAAGAAACAACCGATTTAACTGACAAAGACAACCCAAATCGCAGCTTAGAATCTCGGCAAAACCTTAGATTCTAAATCAATATTACCAAAAAACAACCGATTAACTGACAAAGACGAACCCAAATCGCCAGCTTTAGAATCTCCGGCAAACCTTTAGATTCCAAATCAATTATTACCAAAGAAACAACCGATTTAACTGACAAAGACGAACCCAAATCGCCAGCTTTAGAATCTCCGGCAAAACCTTTAGATTCCAAATCAATTATTACCAAAGAAACAACCGATTTAACTGACAAAGACGAACCCAAATCGCCAGCTTTAGAATCTCCGGCAAAACCTTTAGATTCTAAATCAATTATTACCAAAGAAACAACCGATTTAACTGACAAAGACGAACCCAAATCGCCAGCTTTAGAATCTCCGGCAAAACCTTTAGATTCTAAATCAATTATTACCAAAGAAACAACCGATTTAACTGACAAAGACGAACCTAAATCGCCTGCTTTAGAATCTCCGGCAAAACCTTTAGATTCTAAATCAATTATTACCAAAGAAACAACCGATTTAACTGACAAAGACGAACCCAAATCGCCAGCTTTAGAATCTCCGGCAAAACCTTATTTAAGATTCTAAATCAATTATTACCAAAGAAACAACCGATTTAACTGACAAAGACGAACCCAAATCGCCAGCTTTAGAATCTCCGGCAAAACCTTTAGATTCCAAATCAATTATTACCAAAGAAACAACCGATTTAACTGACAAAGACGAACCCAAATCGCCAGCTTTAGAATCTCCGGCAAAACCTTTAGATTCTAAATCAATTATTACCAAAGAAACAACCGATTTAACTGACAAAGACGAACCCAGATCGCCAGCATTTAGAATCTCCGGCAAAGCCTTTAGATTCTAAATCAATTATTACCAAAGAAACAACCGATTTAACTGACAAAGACGAACCTAAATCGCCTGCTTTAGAATCTCCGGCAAAACCTCCTTAGATTCTAAATCAATTATTACCAAAGAAACAACCGATTTAACTGACAAAGACGAACCCAAATCGCCAGCTTTAGAATCTCCGGCAAAACCTTTAGATTCTAAATCAATTATTACCAAAGAAACAACCGATTTAACTGACAAAGACGAACCCAAATCGCCAGCTTTAGAATCTCCGGCAAAACCTTTAGATTCTAAATCAATTATTACCAAAGAAACAACCGATTTAACTGACAAAGACGAACCCAAATCGCCAGCTTTAGAATCTCCGGCAAAACCTTTAGATTCTAAATCAATTATTACCAAAGAAACAACCGATTTAACTGACAAAGACGAACCCAAATCGCCAGCTTTAGAATCTCCGGCAAAACCTTTAGATTCTAAATCAATTATTACCAAAGAAACAACCGATTTAACTGACAAAGACGAACCCAAATCGCCAGCTTTAGAATCTCCGGCAAAACCTTTAGATTCTAAATCAATTATTACCAAAGAAACAACCGATTTAACTGACAAAGACGAACCCAAATCGCCAGCTTTAGAATCTCCGGCAAAACCTTTAGATTCTAAATCAATTATTACCAAAGAAACAACCGATTTAACTGACAAAGACGAACCCAAATCGCCAGCTTTAGAATCTCCGGCAAAACCTTTAGATTCTAAATCAATTATTACCAAAGAAACAACCGATTTAACTGACAAAGACGAACCCAAATCGCCAGCTTTAGAATCTCCGGCAAAACCTTTAGATTCTAAATCAATTATTACCAAAGAAACAACCGATTTAACTGACAAAGACGAACCCAAATCGCCTAGCTTTAGAATCTCCGGCAAAACCTTTAGATTCTAAATCAATTATTACCAAAGAAACAACCGATTTAACTGACAAAGACGAACCCAAATCGCCAGCTTTAGAATCTCCGGCAAAACCTTTAGATTCTAAATCAATTATTACCAAAGAAACAACCGATTTAACTGACAAAGACGAACCCAAATCGCCAGCTTTAGAATCTTCGGCAAAACCTTTAGATTCCAAATCAATTATTACCAAAGAAATCAACCGATTTAACTGACAAAGACGAACCCAAATCGCCAGCTTTAGAATCTCCGGCAAAACCTTTAGATTCTAAATCAATTATTACCAAAGAAACAACCGATTTAACTGACAAAGACGAACCCAAATCGCCAGCTTTAGAATCTCCGGCAAAACCTTTAGATTCTAAATCAATAATTACCAAAGAAACAACCGATTTAACTGACAAAGACGAACCCAGATCGCCAGCTTTAGAATCTCCGGCAAAACCTTTAGATTCTAAATCAATTATTACCAAAGAAACAACCGATTTAACTGACAAAGACGAAATCGCCAGCTTTAGAATCTCCGGCAAAACCTTTAGATTCCAAATCAATTATTACCAAAGAAACAACCGATTTAACTGACAAAGACGAACTCAAATCGCCAGCTTTAGAATCTCCGGCAAAACCTTTAGATTCTAAATCAATTATTACCAAAGAAACAACCGATTTAACTGACAAAGACGAACCCAGATCGCCAGCTTTAGAATCTCCGGCAAAACCTTTAGATTCTAAATCAATTATTACCAAAGAAACAACCGATTTAACTGACAAAGACGAACCCAAATCGCCAGCTTTAGAATCTCCGGCAAAGCCTTTAGATTCCAAATCAATTATTACCAAAAAATCAACCGATTTAACTGACAAAGACGAACCTAAATCGCCTGGTTTGGAATCTCCGGAAAACCTTTAGATTTTAAACCTTTAGATTCCAAATCAATTATTACCAAAGAAATCAACCGATTTAACTGACAAAGACGAACCCAAATCGCCAGCTTTAGAATCTTCGGCAAAACCTTTAGATTCTAAATCAATTATTACCAAAGAAACAACCGATTTAACTGACAAAGACGAACCCAAATCGCCAGCTTTAGAATCTCCGGCAAAACCTTTAGATTCTAAATCAATTATTACCAAAGAAACAACCGATTTAACTGACAAAGACGAACCCAAATCGCCAGCTTTAGAATCTCCGGCAAAACCTTTAGATTCCAAATCAATTATTACCAAAGAAACAACCGATTTAACTGACAAAGACGAACCCAAATCGCCAGCTTTAGAATCTCCGGCAAAACCTTTAGATTCTAAATCAATTATTACCAAAGAAACAACCGATTTAACTGACAAAGACGAACCCAAATCGCCAGCTTTAGAATCTCCGGCAAAACCTTTAGATTCTAAATCAATTATTACCAAAGAAACAACCGATTTAACTGACAAAGACAGAACCCAAATCGCCAGCTTTAGAATCTCCGGCAAAACCTTTAGATTCTAAATCAATTATTACCAAAGAAACAACCGATTTAACTGACAAAGACAAATCGCCGCTTAGAATCGAACCAGATCTAAACCATTACAAGAACACCGATCTGAAAAGAACCAATCGCGCTTAGAATCTCGGCAAACCTTTAGATTCCAAATCAATTATTACCAAAAAAACAACCGATTTAACTGACAAAGACGAACCCAAATCGCCTAGCTTTAGAATCTCCGGCAAAACCTTTAGATTCTAAATCAATTATTACCAAAGAAACAACCGATTTAACTGACAAAGACGAACCCAAATCGCCAGCTTTAGAATCTCCGGCAAAACCTTTAGATTCTAAATCAATTATTACCAAAGAAACAACCGATTTAACTGACAAAGACGAACCCAAATCGCCAGCTTTAGAATCTCCGGCAAAACCTTTAGATTCTAAATCAATTATTACCAAAGAAACAACCGATTTAACTGACAAAGACGAACCCAAATCGCCAGCTTTAGAATCTCCGGCAAAACCTTTAGATTCTAAATCAATTATTACCAAAGAAATCAACCGATTTAACTGACAAAGACGAACCCAAATCGCCTGCTTTAGAATCTCCGGCAAAACCTTTAGATTCTAAATCCAATTATTACCAAAGAAACAACCGATTTAACTGACAAAGACGAACCCAAATCGCCAGTTTTAGAATCTTCGGCAAAACCTTTAGATTCTAAATCAATTATTACCAAAGAAACAACCGATTTAACTGACAAAGACGAACCCAAATCGCCAGCTTTAGAATCTCCGGCAAAACCTTTAGATTCTAAATCAATTATTACAAAAGAAACAACCGATTTAACTGACAAAGACGAACCCAAATCGCCAGCTTTAGAATCTCCGGCAAAACCTTTAGATTCTAAATCAATTATTACCAAAGAAACAACCGATTTAACTGACAAAGACGAACCCAAATCGCCAGCTTTAGAATCTCCGGCAAAACCTTTAGATTCCAAATCAATTATTACCAAAGAAACAACCGATTTAACTGACAAAGACGAACCCAAATCGCCTAGCTTTAGAATCTCCGGCAAAACCTTTAGATTTAAACCTTAGATTCTAAATCAATTATTACCAAAGAAACAACCGATTTAACTGACAAAGACGAACCCAAATCGCCAGCTTTAGAATCTCCGGCAAAACCTTTAGATTCTAAATCAATTATTACCAAAGAAACAACCGATTTAACTGACAAAGACGAACCCAGATCGCCAGCTTTAGAATCTCCGGCAAAACCTTTAGATTCTAAATCAATTATTACCAAAGAAACAACCGATTTAACTGACAAAGACGAACCCAAATCGCCAGCTTTAGAATCTCCGGCAAAACCTTTGAGATTCCAAATCAATTATTACCAAAGAAACAACCGATTTAACTGACAAAGACGAACCTAAATCGCCTGCTTTAGAATCTCCGGACAAAACCTTTAGATTCTAAATCAATTATTACCAAAGAAACAACCGATTTAACTGACAAAGACGAACCCAGATCGCCAGCTTTAGAATCTCCGGCAAAACCTTTAGATTCTAAATTAATTATTACCAAAGAAACAACCGATTTAACTGACAAAGACGAACCCAAATCGCCAGCTTTAGAATCTCCGGCAAAACCTTTAGATTCTAAATCAATTATTACCAAAGAAATCAACCGATTTAACTGACAAAGACGAACCCAAATCGCCAGCTTTAGAATCTCCGGCAAAACCTTTAGATTCCAAATCAATTATTACCAAAGAAATCAACCGATTTAACTGACAAAGACGAACCTAAATCGCCTGGTTTAGAATCTCCGGCAAAACCTTTAGATTCTAAATCAATTATTACCAAAGAAACAACCGATTTAACTGACAAAGACGAACCCAAATCGCCAGCTTTAGAATCTCCGGCAAAACCTTTAGATTCTAAATCAATTATTACCAAAGAAACAACCGATTTAACTGACAAAGACGAACCCAAATCGCCAGCTTTAGAATCTCCGGCAAAACCTTTAGATTCTAAATCAATTATTACCAAAGAAACAACCGATTTAACTGACAAAGACGAACCCAAATCGCCAGCTTTAGAATCTCCGGCAAAACCTTTAGATTCTAAATCAATTATTACCAAAGAAACAACCGATTTAACTGACAAAGACGAACCCAAATCGCCAGCTTTAGAATCTCCGGCAAAACCTTTAGATTCCAAATCAATTATTACCAAAGAAACAACCGATTTAACTGACAAAGACGAACCCAAATCGCCAGCTTTAGAATCTCCGGCAAAACCTTTAGATTCTAAATCAATTATTACCAAAGAAACAACCGATTTAACTGACAAAGACGAACCCAAATCGCCAGCTTTAGAATCTCCGGCAAAACCTTTAGATTCTAAATCAATTATTACCAAAGAAACAACCGATTTAACTGACAAAGACGAACCCAAATCGCCAGCTTTAGAATCTCCGGCAAAACCTTTAGCAAAACCTTTAGATTCCAAATCAATTATTACCAAAGAAATCAACCGATTTAACTGACAAAGACGAACCTAAATCGCCTGGTTTAGAATCTCCGGCAAAACCTTTAGATTCCAAATCAATTATTACCAAAGAAACAACCGATTTAACTGACAAAGACGAACCCAAATCGCCTGCTTTAGAATCTCCGGCAAAACCTTTAGATTCTAAATCAATTATTACCAAAGAAACAACCGATTTAACTGACAAAGACGAACCCAAATCGCCAGCTTTAGAATCTTCGGCAAAACCTTTAGATTCTAAATCAATTATTACCAAAGAAACAACCGATTTAACTGACAAAGACGAACCCAAATCGCCAGCTTTAGAATCTCCGGCAAAACCTTTAGATTCTAAATCAATTATTACCAAAGAAACAACCGATTTAACTGACAAAGACGAACCCAAATCGCCAGCTTTAGAATCTCCGGCAAAACCTTTAGATTCCAAATCAATTATTACCAAAGAAACAACCGATTTAACTGACAAAGACGAACCCAAATCGCCAGCTTTAGAATCTCCGGCAAAACCTTTAGATTCTAAATCAATTATTACCAAAGAAACAACCGATTTAACTGACAAAGACGAACCCAAATCGCCAGCTTTAGAATCTCCGGCAAAACCTTTAGATTCTAAATCAATTATTACCAAAGAAACAACCGATTTAACTGACAAAGACGAACCCAAATCGCCAGCTTTAGAATCTCCGGCAAAACCTTTAGATTCTAAATCAATTATTACCAAAGAAACAACCGATTTAACTGACAAAGACGAACCCAAATCGCCAGCTTTAGAATCTCCGGCAAAACCTTTAGATTCTAAATCAATTATTACCAAAGAAACAACCGATTTAACTGACAAAGACGAACCCAAATCGCCAGCTTTAGAATCTCCGGCAAAACCTTTAGATTCTAAATCAATTATTACCAAAGAAACAACCGATTTAACTGACAAAGACGAACCCAAATCGCCTGCTTTAGAATCTCCGGCAAAACCTTTAGATTCTAAATCAATTATTACCAAAGAAACAACCGATTTAACTGACAAAGACGAACCCAAATCGCCAGCTTTAGAATCTCCGGACAAAACCTTTAGATTCTAAATCAATTATTACCAAAGAAACAACCGATTTAACTGACAAAGACGAACCCAAATCGCCAGCTTTAGAATCTCCGGCAAAACCTTTAGATTCTAAATCAATTATTACCAAAGAAACAACCGATTTAACTGACAAAGACGAACCCAAATCGCCAGCTTTAGAATCTCCGGCAAAACCTTTAGATTCTAAATCAATTATTACCAAAGAAACAACCGATTTAACTGACAAAGACGAACCCAAATCGCCAGCTTTAGAATCTCCGGCAAAACCTTTAGATTCTAAATCAATTATTACCAAAGAAACAACCGATTTAACTGACAAAGACGAACCCAAATCGCCTGCTTTAGAATCTCCGGCAAAACCTTTAGATTCTAAATCAATTATTACCAAAGAAACAACCGATTTAACTGACAAAGACGAACCCAAATCGCCTGCTTTAGAATCTCCGGCAAAACCTTTAGATTCTAAATCAATTATTACCAAAGAAACAACCGATTTAACTGACAAAGACGAACCCAAATCGCCAGCTTTAGAATCTCCGGCAAAACCTTTAGATTCCAAATCAATTATTACCAAAGAAACAGCCGATTTAACTGACAAAGACGAACCCAAATCGCCAGCTTTAGAATCTCCGGCAAAACCTTTAGATTCTAAATCAATTATTACCAAAGAAACAACCGATTTAACTGACAAAGACGAACCCAAATCGCCAGCTTTAGAATCTCCGGCAAAACCTTTAGATTCTAAATCAATTATTACCAAAGAAACAACCGATTTAACTGACAAAGACGAACCCAAATCGCCAGCTTTAGAATCTCCGGCAAAACCTTTAGATTCTAAATCAATTATTACCAAAGAAACAACCGATTTAACTGACAAAGACGAACCCAAATCGCCAGCTTTAGAATCTCCGGCAAAACCTTTAGATTCTAAATCAATTATTACCAAAGAAACAACCGATTTAACTGACAAAGACGAACCCAAATCGCCAGCTTTAGAATCTCCGGCAAAACCTTTAGATTCTAAATCAATTATTACCAAAGAAACAACCGATTTAACTGACAAAGACGAACCCAAATCGCCAGCTTTAGAATCTTCGGCAAAACCTTTAGATTCCAAATCAATTATTACCAAAGAAACAACCGATTTAACTGACAAAGACGAACCCAAATCGCCTAGCTTTAGAATCTCCGGCAAAACCTTTAGATTCTAAATCAATTATTACCAAAGAAACAACCGATTTAACTGACAAAGACGAACCCAGATCGCCAGCTTTAGAATCTCCGGCAAAACCTTTAGATTCTAAATCAATTATTACCAAAGAAACAACCGATTTAACTGACAAAGACGAACCCAAATCGCCAGCTTTAGAATCTCCGGCAAAACCTTTAGATTCCAAATCAATTATTACCAAAGAAATCAACCGATTTAACTGACAAAGACGAACCCAAATCGCCAGCTTTAGAATCTCCGGCAAAACCTTTAGATTTTAAACCTTAGATTCTAAATCAATTATTACCAAAGAAACAACCGATTTAACTGACAAAGACGAACCCAAATCGCCAGCTTTAGAATCTCCGGCAAAACCTTTAGATTCTAAATCAATTATTACCAAAGAAACAACCGATTTAACTGACAAAGACGAACCCAAATCGCCAGCTTTAGAATCTCCGGCAAAACCTTTAGATTCTAAATCAATTATTACCAAAGAAACAACCGATTTAACTGACAAAGACGAACCCAAATCGCCAGCTTTAGAATCTCCGGCAAAACCTTTAGATTCTAAATCAATAATTACCAAAGAAATCAACCGATTTAACTGACAAAGACGAACCCAAATCGCCAGCTTTAGAATCTCCGGCAAAACCTTTAGATTCTAAATCAATTATTACCAAAGAAACAACCGATTTAACTGACAAAGACGAACCCAAATCGCCAGCTTTAGAATCTCCGGCAAAACCTTTAGATTCCAAATCAATTATTACCAAAGAAATCAACCGATTTAACTGACAAAGACGAACCTAAATCGCCTGGCTTTGGAATCTCCGGCAAAACCTTTAGATTTAAACTAGATTCCAAATCAATTATTACCAAAGAAACAACCGATTTAACTGACAAAGACGAACCCAAATCGCCAGCTTTAGAATCTCCGGCAAAACCTTTAGATTCTAAATCAATTATTACCAAAGAAACAACCGATTTAACTGACAAAGACGAACCCAAATCGCCAGCTTTAGAATCTCCGGCAAAACCTTTAGATTCTAAATCAATTATTACCAAAGAAACAACCGATTTAACTGACAAAGACGAACCCAAATCGCCAGCTTTAGAATCTCCGGCAAAACCTTTAGATTCTAAATCAATTATTACCAAAGAAACAACCGATTTAACTGACAAAGACGAACCCAAATCGCCAGCTTTAGAATCTCCGGCAAAACCTTTAGATTCTAAATCAATTATTACCAAAGAAACAACCGATTTAACTGACAAAGACGAACCCAAATCGCCAGCTTTAGAATCTCCGGCAAAACCTTTAGATTCTAAATCAATTATTACCAAAGAAACAACCGATTTAACTGACAAAGACGAACCCAAATCGCCAGCTTTAGAATCTCCGGCAAAACCTTTAGATTCTAAATCAATTATTACCAAAGAAACAACCGATTTAACTGACAAAGACGAACCCAAATCGCCAGCTTTAGAATCTCCGGCAAAACCTTTAGATTCTAAATCAATTATTACCAAAGAAACAACCGATTTAACTGACAAAGACGAACCCAAATCGCCAGCTTTAGAATCTCCGGCAAAACCTTTAGATTCTAAATCAATTATTACCAAAGAAACAACCGATTTAACTGACAAAGACGAACCCAGATCGCCAGCTTTAGAATCTCCGGCAAAACCTTTAGATTCTAAATCAATTATTACCAAAGAAACAACCGATATAACTGACAAAGACGAACACCATATCGCCCGCTTTAGAATCTACGGCAAAACCTTAAGATTTTGAACCAATTATTACCAAAGAAACAGCTGATATAACTAACAAAGACGAACCTAAATCGCCTGCTTTAGAATCTTCCGGCAAAACCCTTAGATTCTAAATCAATTATTACAAAAGAACCAACCGATTTAACTGACAAAGACGAACCCAAATCGCCAGCTTTAGAATCTCCGGCAAAATCTTTAGATTCCAAATCAATTATTACCAAAAAACAACCGATTTAACTGACAAAGACGAACCTAAATCGCCTGGTTTGGAATCTCCGGAAAAACCTTTAGTTCCTAAGTTGCCCATTACCAAAGAAATAGCCGATATAACAAATAAAGATGAACCCACATCGCCTGCTTTGGAATCTTCGGCAAGACCTTTTGTTTCTAAATTAATAATTACTATAGAAACAACCGATATAACTGACGAAGACAAACACCTATCGCCCGCTTTAGAATCTACGGAAAAACCTAAAGATTTTGAACCAATTATTACCAAAGAAACAGCTGATATAACAAAAAAGACGAACCTAAATCGCCTGCTTTAGAATCTTCCCCAAAACCCTTAGATTCTAAGTCACTTATTATGAAAGAACCAACCGATATAACTGACAAAGACGAACCCAAATCACCTGCTTTAGAATCTCCGGGACAACCTTTAGATTTTAAACCAATTATTACCACAAAAACAGCCGGTATAGCGAAAAAGGCGAAACCAAATCGCATGCCTTAGAATCTCCGGCAAAACCTTTAGATTCTAAATCAAATATTACCAAAGAAACAACCGATTTAACTGACAAAGCAGAACCCAAATCGCCAGCTTTAGAATCTCCGGCAAAATCTTTAGATTCCAAGACAATTATTACCAAAGAAACAACCGATTTAACTGACAAAGACGAACCCAAATCGCCAGCTTTAGAATCTTCGGCAAAACCTTTAGATTCTAAATCAATTATTACCAAAGAAACAGCTGATTTAACTGACAAAGACGAACCCAAATCGCCAGCTTTAGAATCTCCGGCAAAACCTTTAGATTCCAAATCAATTATTACCAAAGAAACAACCGATTTAACTGACAAAGACAAACCCAAATCGCCTGCTTTGGAATCTCCGACAAGACCTTTCGTTTCTAAATCAATCACTACCAAAGAAACAACCGACGAAGACGAACCCAAATCGCCCGCTTTGAGAATCTATGGAAAAACCTATAGATTTTGAACCAATTATTACCAAAGAAACAGCTGATATAACAAAGAAAGATGAATCAAAATTTCCCGTAAAACCGTTAGATTCTAAATCACCTATTACTAAAGAAACAACCATTATAACTGACAAAGACAAACCCAAATCGCCATCTTTAGAGTCGCCGGCAAAACCTTTGGAATCTAAATCCAATTATAACCAAAAAAAAGCAACCGATTTTATCGTCAAAGACAGAACCCAAAGAGGCAGCTTTAAAATCTCCGGGAAAACCTTTGGATTCTATATCACTTATTACCAAAGAAACGGCCGCTATGACGGAAAAAGATAAACCCAAATCGCGTGCTTTAAAATCTCCGGTAAAACCTTTAGACCCTAAGTCAAATTTTACCAAAGAAACAACCCAGATAACACAAATGGACGAATTCAAATCACCTGATTTAGAATCTCCGGAAAAACCTTTAGATTTTAAACTAATTATTACCACAGAAACAGCCGGTATAACGAAAAAGGACGAACCAAAATCGCCTGCATTAAAATCTCCGGCAAAACCTTTAGATTCTAAATTAATTATTACTAAAGAAACAACCGGTATAATTGACAAAGACGAACCCAAATCGCCAGCTTTAGAATCTCTAGGTTCTAAGTCATTTAGTACTACAGAAGCAACCGATAGAGTATACGAGGACAAACTAAAATCACTGCATGCTTTAGGATCGCCGGCAAAACATTTAAAATCTAAATCAATTTATCAAAGTAACAACCGATTTAAGAGAAAAGGATGAACCCAAATCGCTGGCTTTAGAATCTCTGGCAAAACCTTTTGATCCTAAATTAAATATTACCAAAGAAACATCCGATATAACTGACAAAAAAATCCAAATCGCCAGCTTTAGAAACTCCCAAAAAACCTTTAGATACTAAACCAATTGTTAGCAAAGAAGCATCCGAAATAACGGAAAAAGACGAACCCAAATTGCCCGCATTAGATTGTTTGGCAAAACCTTTAGATTCCAAATTAATTATTACCAAAGAAACAACCGATATAACAGAAATGGACAAACCCAAATCGCCTGCTTTAGAATCTCTGGCAAATCCTTTAGATTCTAAATCACTTATTACTAAAGAAACAACCAATATAACCCACAAAGACGAACTTAAATCGCCAGCTTTAGAATCTCCGGCAAAACCTTTAGAATTCCTATACAATTACTACCAAAGAGACAACCGATTTAACTGACAAAGATGAACCCAAATCGCCAGCTTTAAAATCTCCGGGAAAATCTTTAGATTTTAAACCAAATATTACCAAAGAAACATCCGATATAACAAAACAAGATGAACCGAAATCGCCTGCTTTAGAATCTCCGGCAAAATTTTAGATTCTAAAGATCACTAGAATTAACAGATTTAACACAAAAGAGAACGAAACCAAGTTCCCTGCTTTAGAATCTTCGGAAAAATCTTTATATTTTAAACCAATTATTACTAAAGAAACAGCCGATAAACCAAAGGAAGACGAACCCATATCGCCTGGTTTGGAATCTTCGACAAGACCTTTGGATTTTATATCAGTTATTACCAAAGATACAACCGATATAACTGACAAAGACGAACCCAAATCCTCAGCTTTAGAATCTTCGGCAAAATCTTTAAAGTTAAAACCAATTTTTACCAAAGAATCAACCGATACTACGAAAAAGGACAAAAATAAAGCCCCTGTTTTAAAATCTCAGTCAAAATTAGCCACAAAAGGCCAACCTAAAAAAACTAATCCCATTGCTTCAAATATTGGTGTTGCTAAAACTTTAACACTGGAAAAAACTAGCCAGATTAGACAAGGTGTAGAAACTGAGAATAAAGGACCTAAATATATAAAACGCTCTGCTCTTTTTGTAAGAGATCAGGACACAACTTCCTCCAAGGAAAGTAGAATAAAATCCAGTAATGTAATTACTAGACCTAAAAAAGTGAGTTCTGATAAAAAGAATGCAAAGAAAGTGTAAAAGTGTCGGTCTTATCTTCCAAAATATTGGAAAAAACAAAATCATTAAACGTCAAACAAAAGAACAGATTGAGTCAGCTAACCAAATGTTTACTTCTATTACGAGAACAGGTTCACCTCATATAACCAAACACGATGCAATACATATAAAAAAACCAAGGCAGGCAAATCTTTAGCATCTATTGAGCGTCATAAAAATGATACTATATGTTCTAAAGGTACTAACAATGTACTACAATCATTACCAAAATCTGAGAAAATATATTCCAATAAAAATGTTTCTACTAAAACGGTTTGCAAAACCTTTTGCAAAGGCCTCAGAAACCGATATTGAAGCATACTCGTCAGAGTCCGACCATGATGTATTATCTTCTAGGAAATCTTCCTATTCTTCTACTTCTGCACGAGGTTCTGTAATATGTAGATCCTATAAATACTCCCCGACAGACATACACATGTCAGATGATATGCTGGAAATAACTCTACAATCAAATCTAGTCAAGTCAATAGACAAAAGGGATTCCAGAAGATCACCCAAGACCTTCAGTCCTCGGCGTGTAAGTAGAATAAAATTCTTAAAAACCGGTAGTGATGCTGATATAAGTTCAGATGACGAAAGAAAATTGCCGCATGAAGAAAAGGAAAAAGTTCTAAGAAAATCTCTTAAGTCGCGGTTTATAAGATCTCCAGATAGTACCACAACTTCACCTCATAAGTCAGCTATTCCAAAATTAAACAAATCATTGGGACTATGTAGATCAGATAGTACCTTAAAGAGTTCAAAAAAGAGCCTTCAAAAAAACAACAAGCAGTTCTTGAACGTAACGTAGATACGCATCAATCTTCTCCAAAAATACATAATACTAAAATGCATGGATACATGATGTCTACTGTGTCCAGAGATATGAAAATTGATAAGGTCCATACAAAAGATAAAAAGGAAACAAACAATATAAATCAAAAAGTAAAGGCTAGTCAAAAAATAGTGACATATAGAGAACAAATTCCTGAAGAAAAAAGTCTAACAGAATTGGTTCACCATCAAAGAGCAGAAGAAAACAAACATACATACTCATATGACCGGGAAACAAGTTCTTTTGAAAGTAAAAAGTTAAATCAAGAGAAGGCACACCAGTGCAAACTGTCAAAAATAAAGAAAGGTCAAGTGAAAAAAGTGTGTCTTAGAAAAGAAAGTTAAAACATCTTCTGTTACTAAAGCAGAAGGCGCAAAATTAACCAAATCTATAAAAATTGACGAGGAACACAATAAAGTAGCGACAATTGACCTAAAAAATAAAACTGAAAACAGCGACACTGAAAGCAAATATTACAAAACTGATTACAAAGTTTTAGCAGAGCTAAGGAAATCCAGTCCATCACCCACAAAACTTAAGCGCACAATTTTTAATGAACATATCAAAAACATCCATCCTATTCCAAAGACCCGTCCCAGAGATATGACGCTGACAAAACCGTCCAGTTTTCTGACCGCATTAGAAGCCAATCCGTCATTTCTAGTACTTGCCAAGAACTACATGAGAATGCAAGAAAAAGTACTAGTCCAACCTCTCTTCCTGGTAGTCCTATTCGGGTAAGAAGTGCAAATGGGGGAACTAAAATTACGTCTGAAGTATTTACTAGAACTCAGAATCATTGTGGATCTATAGAGGTCATCTACAGACAACCATATGAAAATATAAGACGTGTTGCATCTCTCTTGAAAAACGAAACAGAAATATCTCTTATAGATACTACAGACTCTAGTCTTTCTGAGTCGGTCGCTCTACCAAGCAGTCCTTCTGATCATGAAGTTAGCTCAGACGCCAATGGCAAAATTAAATCAGCATCTCCGACATCACCTTGGCATAGAAAGTCTCTTGAAAATGCCCACAGAGTATCCGACTTGCTTACATGTGTGGTTCCCATTGGTGAAACCCTTCAGCCTTATGAGGACCCAAGTTTAATGCTTGCAAGACAAATGGTGTTAGCACAATACGATAAAAAATCCAGCGAAGATCTTAAAGAACCAGAGATAATGACCCAATCCGAACATATGTCCGAAGAAAAGCTTTCTCCAATAATAAGTGTGGAAGTTGTATCTCCTCCAAGAAGAAAGTATAAGTTTTCCTATGAAGAAGGCAAATTGAAAGGAGATACAACAAAAGGTAACACATCTTCAGTGTCGCCTGATATACAGATGTCATCCCACAGCATGGCTTCTCGAATAGACCCACGTAAAGAGGTATAATTCCTTGTAAGGTAGTCGAGTATTTGCTTTTTAATTTTTTTTTAATTTATTACTTTGCCAAAAATTTTATAGCTGCATGATTATATATTCATATTTTTTGCAAAGCGTCAGGTTAATAAAGGTAAGATATATCTTTTAGTATAAAATATACAGGGTGTCCCAAGTCTATTTATACACGAATTAACTTTGCCCCTGTACAGGATACAAAAATAAATTTAAAATAAAAAATGTTTATTTAAATACACTTTTTTATTGACAGTACTAGTTAATATACAAAGTATCTTAAAAACATAATATTTATTGTCAAGTAGGTTTCTTTAAATAAAACAACTTGTACTTAACAAATTTTGAATCTGTAATGAATTCTACATCAATAATGTTACAACACACTATACGTAAATCATTATTGGTTTTTGAGATATCAAGTATGCTGATATACTAACCCATGAACTATTAAAAGTAAAGAAAGAAAATAATATTTTGGTTTTAATTATTTAATAATTCTGTCACTGTCAGAGTGACAAATAATATAAGAACATGTAATTAACTACCTTTTATTGATAAAAGTACCAATGTACGTTAGGAATTAAGTTTATTTTAGAAACAGTATTTACTAATTACAAATTGCACTAAATAAACAGCAATACGTCAATTATGGCTGGTTTTTAGGTTAAGTAAGTAAATTTGTATTTTAAATAAACTAAATAGCTGACTTACCTAGTAGTAGTTCTTACAAAGTAAGTTACCTAATTACATTTAATTATATCATTTGACACTCTGACAGTGACAGAATTAGTTTAAAATAGGTAATTAAAACCAAAATATTATTTTCTTTTCTTCACTTTAAATAGTTAATAATTATATCAGCATACTGTCGATATCTCAAAAACCAGCAATAATTGGCGTAAAGTTTGTTATAAAACTTTTATATAGAATTTAATACAAAGTTTAACTTGGTTGAAATATACAGGATGTTCCATTTAAAAAACCTTCTTGACAATAAAAATTTGTTTTGAGGCACCTTGTATATTGTATGGTATTTTCAGTCAAAATAGTGGATGTAAATAAACATTTCTTATTTTAAGTTTCTTTTTGTGTCTTATACAGGGGCAAAGTTATTTTGAGGATAAATAGAGTTGGGACACCCTGTATATTTTAGAACTGCGTGTTTATTATATTTAAACAAAAACATATTTAAAAGGGATTAACCAAGTTATGTGTTTTCTCTTTATAGATTTACCAAATAGTTACCAAGTTACCATTAGGACATTGTTACTATTTTATAGTATTTTACCTAATTTTCTTCTTAATAACGGTAAAAACCAGTAATGATTACATTTATAAAACAATAATATTTGCATTATTCAATGGGATACATGATTATTATATTCCTTTCACTAAAACAAGTTTGTTTTTATATTATCAGGACTGAACAAAGAAACTAAAAAGCTCTCATTATGTCTTACGCAGTAGATATCCCCAAAATAAACATAACACCAGAGGCAGAAGAGGATGATGATCACATTATTATGAACCTATCCGAAGCTCTAACAGACATAGAAGACTTATTTGAAAATGACTCTGAACCTATAAACCCAACTATCAACAAAAGAAGCAAATTAAAATTAAACTCTCAAAAGATGGTGATGTAACCGAGCTTGAAGACTTTGAAGCGTCATCAGAAGAGGAAGATACAAAACTTACGAAACATTTACAACCGATAAGTTTTAAAGATCTTGACCTAGAAACGCCGATTATCGAAGAAAGTTACAAAAAACAAGAAAATAATACCGAGGGAAAAAGAAAAGTAAGAACTGAGTTTGCTACCAAACAAAAAAGCTTTTTTCAGTCTCTCTCCGAGGAAGAAAATGCCAGTGATAAAGGTGTAGTGACCGACAGCGAAGGATATGATACTGAAAATGAAATAAATGAACCTGAAATTCCTGAGACAGAAATAAACTTGGAGTTATATAAAGCAGATAACTTAGTTTCAGATAACTTAGCATCGTTTGCTTCTACGCCAGGGTCAGCAATTTTAGACCACTCTGAGAATGATGGAGGCTCTGTGAGTTCCACCACTGGGATATTACACTTAGTAAATACGTTAGGTTTTGTTTCAAAACAAGGTAAAAATTTAACAGATATTGAAATTCTTCATTCCGATACAGACAGTCAAGAGGAAATAAAAATAATTAAAACACGTCGAAGGGGACATAAAAGTCAAAAAAACCTCTGACCGACATGGAGGACTTGTATTTATCTGACGATAACGCAGTGGCTAAACACGTAAAAAAACCAAAACGCAAACAGAAATGTTTCCATGTAAAATCGCATTCAATGCCCTTTGATTCTGAAAACGAAGATGATGGGCAACTACCATTTCCTGTTTGCAAACAGATTGCTAAAAAAACCCTGTTTCTCTACGAATTCCCGAATTTGATACAAACTTTCTAACCGACCTGGAAGATATCGAAGGCAATAGTGATATTGAAAAAGCAGAAATAAATTTTGTTGATGAAACAGCTTTAGAAGAAAAACTTAAAGAAATGGCTGCGAGCTATGGCCAAGTTAAAGAAGAAACCAGCGAGACCAAAAAGGGAAAACAATATTCAAATAAAGTAGAAATTAAAACGGTTAATGAAATTGAGAAAGGGAATACCGATGAAGATGAATTTGCAACTGATGAAGCGGATGTAAACGAGATATCTGTTAAAGATGATAGTGTTGCATATAAAATAAAGTTTAGTCCATCAAACTCTAGCCTAAAGTCATCAGGTATTCCAAACAAGTCTCAACTAACATTGCCTGTCAATCCAGAAGATCCGTTAACTGACTGCGAAAATATTGATAGTTCTCCAGAGGAGACCGAACCAAAGAAAATACCAATAGCAGTGGTTCAAAAGCAGGATTTAACAGACAACGAAGAGTTTTCTGATGATGATAGCCGTACTGAAGGTGTAATCCCAGAAATTCAGTTAGCACCTCCTACAAGAAATTTAATATTGTTACAAGAAAATCAATCAATAGTACCAACAGTTCGGATTATGCCACTAGATAGCCTTTCTGACGAAAATAAGGAGTCTTCTCAAGATAATGAGCAAGGTACCGATGAAGAGAGTTTTTCTGATGCTGAAGATGCTCTTAGTCTACTTGATGTAGACCAACCTAGAAGAGCCCCAACACCTGATCTACCATTTCTTGAAGGGGGCTTAGTAAATGTTAGTGAAAATATAAATAAATCAAATAAATGTTATACTCCAGTTTTAACTGAGACATTGACTGACACAGAAGAAGTAATTTTGGATACAAAGCATAAAAAAAGGCGTGCTCCAAAGTTTAAACATTTACGCGAAAAGAGTTTGGCCAGTAAAAAACATTACTTACCGATACCGAAGATATTTGCTTAAGTGATAATTCTTTAGAAAAAAATGTTTAAATACTGGAGTTTTACTACATGTTCCACAAAATTCTGATTGTGTCTTAACTGATTCAGAAAATATAGCTTTATCTGGAGATGAACAAGAATACTCCCAAACTAGACCATATTCCGCTACACCTGAACACATGAAAGTGATGGGAGGTGAGACTGTTTTTCAAAAAGAAGGTTCGGGTCCATTCTCTATTATTGATAAGTTAGAGTTAAACAGATTTAGCCTTAAACCTCAAAACGCTTTTGTAACTCCTGCTACCACAGACAGCGAAGATGTTATGGTTTCAGCAGAAGAAGACATTGACAATACTTCTATAGGAGGAGCCAGATCGGTTACGCCAAATCACGTTCATTGTAACCTCGATCAAATGTTAGAGTCTAAAGTACAATCAGAGTTAACTAGAAAATTTGATTCAAATGCCCCAGAAGAAGTAATGTATCTTAAGGGAGGAGGTTATAGTGAACAACATACTGATGTTGAGTGTTTAATGGATGATGAAGCTAATACAGATTACTTGCTGGACTTTTTAGAAGACAAATGTAAAAAAGAAAATGTTGCTTTTAATTTTAAAAACTGTTCGGCGTCTTTTGCATATACAGGTAACACAATAATATTTTTTTGTTGCTTTAATCTAGTTGTAGACATTATGCATCTCCAAGGCTACAAGAAAAATCCATTTGCTTAAGTAAGTAGAACTACGAACTTGGTTTAGTTTAGAGCAAGAAAAGAATAATAAGTAATATTAATTCATCGTATATTACCCTAAGATATTGCCAGAGCTTGTTGTAGTGTTTTAAAGGTTATTTTAAACATACTTCTTATCTGCTAGTCGACTGTTTACTTAGACCTCTAACTCGTAATCCTGCCAACTAAAGTCTTAATGACAATTAATTTATTTTTATGTATTTAAAATGCCACGATATATTTTTAAGATCACATTGACAATATGGGATTTGCTATTTTTTAATGAAATTTATCTTTTAAATACTCTTGCCACTGTTTTTGTTATTGAATGTTACTAAAACTAAATTAAGTAATAGTTTACAAAAACAAAAACTTTACATAATAACTGTACAAATTGTTAAATAAATCATTTAAAAAATTATATAAAGCCCATTTAACAATTTTATTATTCCATATGTGCTAGTTTTGAAATTAATAATCATTTACTCTAATTTTAACATAAAAAATTAATAAAAATTTAACAGAAACTGCTAATTTTGGTTGGTAAGATTATGTATATTTTGTTTCACTTTAAAGTAATTAAATTTTTGTTTTTAGAATGGGATGCCTCGAGAAAGCCAGCGGACATCTCCGACCAATCAACATTAGAAAAAGCCGCAGCACAGAAAGGTAGGATATATATCGTATTAGTTTTTTATATATAATGCTAAATATTTAATATCAGTACGCCAATAAAGTTTTAACATTTTCCCAAAAGTAATACTATACTAGTAATACTTTACTTTACTCTATCCTTGGTGTATTTTATCCTATCCTTGTTAAAAAAATACACTAGGTGCTAAGTAGAAAGTAATTACATAAACTAAAAGATCCTTGACTCTAAATACCAAAAGCTTCTGCCACAGTAGTTGATGTGTATCAGAGTTAGATGCTAGATACTTAGATAATAACTTATTTTTTTTTACTTTTTAATTGATTTTTTTTAAATATAATACATCTAATAAAGTACTATTGAAAAAAATAAAATACGAACATAATTTCATTATGCTTTATTAAAGCGTGTTATATGCATTTCTAAATTTAATTGGTGCTTGGGTACCAATTTATCTTTTAAATTATTTTACAATAAATGTCAGCAAATAATATTTATGACAAATACAAAAAAGATTTTAAATTTATAAATATTTATATGATGACAAACCCCTATCAAAAATTTTAACAATGGGTCATGGATAGGGACAGTGTTATAGTCCTGCAGTTTTCTTAACTTTATTTACATGACTCAATATTTTTTCTTTTTATGATGAAATCATATTAAGTAAGGCTAATATTTTTATCTAGACAAGAACTTTTAAAACTGTTACTAAAAGTGTGATTTAGAGCAAGATTTTATTGGCGTACTTGTATAATATAAAAGTAAGCGTTAGTTAAGACACAAAAATAAGGAGTTAGTTTATATTTAAAAAGGTTAAATTTTATTTTAGTTATTGGGTAATAATAAGGATAAATTTTCTAAACAAAAAATTAATGAAATCATGTACAACCTTTTTTCTATTAATTGGTATTTAGTAGGTCAAATGTTAGGGGCATTATCATCCATTATCTTTTTAATAATATGATTTTATAATAATAAAGCCAGAGAATGCTAGTGGTGCATAGGCGCAGCTAAAAATATATTTTCTTATTTATTTTAATTTGTAGCTCTGTAAATGCTTATGATCAAAATACATTTTTCCTCTTATTTCACAAAACATGTTTCTTTATGTTTTATAATTTATTTATTACACACTTGGGCTAAAAATACTTTAAAAGCATGAGCATGCCGGCAAAAAAATTATATTGCACAATATTATTTGGTATATTTTATTTTATTACGTATAATTTAAAACTTTCTTCATATTTCCATAATATGAGAATGTAAGCTTTATTTTTAAAAATAACAAGCTTTGATATCTAGAAGGCATATGCACAATGTCCAAATATTTACAATATTTTTACACCTAATATAATAAATTTTATTTTGCTTTTATTTTAATATAATGTTTTTTTAGTTACTTGTTACTCAATTTTTAGTTATTTAAACCGTTATTTTGCATTGCACGGTATATTCTATTAATATAAATGCAACTACTTGTTTAAATAAAGTAGAAATAAATCTTATGTAGCGTTTTCAAGTTACGAAGAATACGCACTACAAAACTCAATTGGCATAGTTTATGATTTAGCAAAATATGTTAAAATATCATTCATAATTCATTAACAAATTTACATTTCTATTACTATTTAGAATAATTTAAAAATTAACAAATATTCTTACTACAGTTTGGTTAATGCATTTTTACTTAAATAAATCTTGTTTTACTACATTTTACAGCATCAAATCTCAACTTTATTTCATGCGAAAGAGTAGTGGTAGAACCATGTTGCAATACCTTGCCTTCCTCTCTTCCCATAACCTTACATAAAACCACTTCTTATACACAAATCGACGCCATTCTTGATAAAATGTTGGAAGAAGTTGAAGAGCAAGAACATAAGCTATTTAGCTTAGATTTGGATGTGCTAGAACCCCAAGAGCAATGTGTTAATGTATTGAAGCTTATACCAAGTTCGGATGCCCTAATTGAAGTACCAATTAAAAAATCTGTAAAGGTACTAAAAAGAAAACCTAAAGTTTATGAAACTACTCAACGTATTGATATATGCCAGGCAGATGATAATCCTTATGAACTTATTGCTTTCGGGAATTGTAGAGAGAAAATTCAATCAATGGAAGAGAACGAGTATGATCTTATAAAATTTGAGGATAATAAAAATAAAGTTCAAGAAGAAAAATTTGCTAACGAGGTTATATCAGTACCTGTAGAAGGAGACGAAGCATGCTTACTTTTAGAATATCTGGATGACAATTATTTTGAAAAGCCCTATACCAGTAACTATACTATACAATTTAATAAAGTAGCGACTGCTTCGGAAGAATCTTTAAATGATAATGTGGGCTCTGTTGATAGTCTTACTGATCTAAAAGATTGTCCCCACGATCCTGAAGAAAATGATTATGAACCTATAGATACCCAACATATAAACGATTTTGATTATCAACTTCATGAGAACCTCGATGGCCCCAGTGACATTTGGTGGGAAGGTACCTATAGAAATTTAAGTGTTGTGCCTGAGGAAGATGAAGAGAACTTAAGCCTATTAAGCAGTACATATTCTAATTCAAATAAATATGTTTCACCACCCCATTGTTCTTTGTTAAAGAAAAATGAAAGTCTAGAAAAGGTACCGCTAGTAAATTCCACAAAATCTTCATTCGATGACAGTTCCTCCAGTACTACAAGCTTCGATGAAGGAACTTATGATTTAACCGAGAAAATAGTTAAGGCAGAGGTGAAGCTTATGGTTAAAACTATTGATAAAGGTAAAGAAAACATAGAGATAAGATCAGTTCGAGAATTTATGGATACTAGCTCAAAAAACTTAGGTAAAAAGGACGAAACTAATAAGCTTAAAAATAAAAGTCAGACGTTACCTTCGCGTTTAAGTAAAAGATGTATATACATTGGAAACAAAGTATCAAATTTTTTAGATCCTATAAAGAGAAAGTCGTCATCGTATAACTCTTTATTAGGTGGTAACAGGCAAACAAATCAGCAAGAAAGCACTCCTAAACCTACGTTTACTTTGCAACAATTGTTTGTAAAAGTACCAGAAGAAGAGTTATTCGATGGCAAAAGTCAAGAAAGAAGTTTTCAATCTTCTAAGGAGCTTTCAAAAAGTAGATCTGAGCTTATTGCTAAAACAAATAATAAATTTCCTTTAGAATTAAATTACGAATATATTAGGGATAATGAAAAAGTGGATCTATATGCAAATCCTCCCTTTTTTCCAGTCTATAAGAAATACGAATCTCTATCCCCCAAAACAGATTTTCCTCGCACTCTTCCTGAATCTAATATTAACCCTTTCTCTGCTTATTGCAATTGGTTACCACAGTCAGAAGACTTAAGTAAAGGTAAAGTGATGGTGTTAAAGCTCAATTGCATGGGTTTTTTAAAATTTGTAGTTAGTTTTTCTTTGACTAACTAATGATGCATTAATCGGTTGACCCTGCAGTAAGAATATTTTTGTTTTAAAATTAATTTTTAAGATTTAGGTCTGGTAGTTAGATTGGCTTGTTCGAATTTGCATGTTATTGCAGGAAAGCCGACTTCGACAGCACAGTATTTAGCTAGTAACGAAGATATGTCGCTTATAGACGTAGGCCAGAATCTGACCAATGTACCGATTACTATAAATAAATTAAAACCCATTTTTGATCAAACTAACGCATTTATACTGTCTGAGTCACGCGCTGAACCTTATCATCCGCATACTGAACAACATTACGTAATTAAATTGGAACCTATTAAATCACCCGAATTTTCTAAAGAAGATAAAAACCTAAACGTGGTTTCTTTGGAACTTTAAAAGGTTTCGTTAGTAAATCATCAGATTTTTCGGATTCCGACTCTGAGAAAACCCTAAAGAAAGAGAAAAAGAAAAAGAAAAAATCAAGATCTATGGAGGAAACCAGTTTGCCTTCTCAACCTCCTCTTCGTCCACCAAGAAAAGCTAAATTACCAACACCTATAGAAAAACGAAAATATGATGACATACCCTTTATGGAGTCAGATGATGAACCACTGGAATGCGCACCACCAGAAATTCCACCTAAAAAGATGGAACTTATAATAAGTTCCCAAGTAGCCATGGAAAAATTAGACCCCATTTTTGATCAACAAAGTATTTCTATAACAAAAGTTAAATCTCCAGAAGATAAACTTACCAAAATACCGACGGAAGCATTGCCATCAAAAGAAAAGAAACTAAAGATTTTAAGCAAAGAAAAACAAGGCACAGATGAACCTTCCAAAACTCCTAAGTCTAAAAAAGTTACAACAATTATTTTAGATGAACAAATAACTAAAACATTTGCCCCTGCTGCAGTAGAAGAAGAGGAATTTACTATAATTATTGATCCAACAAAAAGAGAATCGCCAAAAAAATCTAAAGAAATTTTTACTTTAAATATAGATGAAACTGTCGACCAGATTGAAAAGGAAATTTTGGAAAAGTCTCCCATAATATCAGAAGAAACGATAGTGAAACCAATTGTTCTTATACAAGATGCACCTGTTAGGCCACCAAGATTAAAAAATCATTACTATGAAGTTGTTGATGAACCTAGAGTGTCCCAACCACCAGAAAATCTAGTTTCTGTACCTGAAAGCTTAAAAGAATTTGAAACAAGTATTAAGAAGGTCACTGTAGATCTCATTGAAAGTGAGCAAAGTTTTGCCAATAAAAAGACGATCAGTCTGGAGTACTTAAACAGCCAAAAGAGACCACAGAAAAACTAATGACTTCAGATAGCGAAAAAAGTAAGAAAAAATATAAACGTAAATTGTTTGGTGTGTTTTCTAAATCATCCAAAGACACAGAGGAGTCTGAAGATGATAGTTCTCGGGGAGAAGTAATTGAAAAGCACGACCAAGAAGAATCTAGAGAACATAGTGTCGAACCAGAAGATCAGAAAAAAGGATTTTTGGGGCTTTTTGGAAAAAAGAAGAAGGAGGAAGAAGACAAAGAAAAGCACTTTAATGCGGTACCAATAATTCTGTCTAACGAGACGATTGAAAATATGAAAAGCAGTAGTAATTTCTTAAAAGCAGAAGTTGATAAATATGAGGATGTTAGACCCGCAAAACAAGATATTTTGGTATCTGAACCTACTCAAGTTGCACATATACCAGAGAAGGTAATTGAAAAGCCTCGGAGATCTAAGAGTAAAGAAAGGCGCTCTAAAAGCAAAGAAAGATCAAAGAGCAGGGATAGGTCCAAGAGCAAAGACAGAGAAGGATTTCTTGGTATGTTTAAGAAATACAAAAAAGGTGATGTTGAAAAGGTAGAATTGTCAGAGGAAATTATTGGTAATATGCAAGCTACAGAACATTTTTTAAATTATGAGGTTAATAGATATTATGATGCACGACCAGATAAAAAAGTATTGACTTAGAATCCAAAGATATTCCACAAGGTCATAAAATGCATGTAGCTAGTCACGAGTCGCCAATAAAAGAAAAATCTAAAGTTATAGAAGAAGTTGGTTTAACCACTAAAAAGCCGGATCCTGAAAAGCAAGATAAAAAAATAGTACATGTTAAAGAAAAAGATATGACAAAAAAGGAGCCAAAGGATAAAAAAGAGTCATCTGGAATCTTTGGATTCTTTAAAAAATCACATGAAGGTAAGACTGAAGGCGATTCGCAGACAGCAGAAAGATCCAAATTTGATGAAAAAGTTCTCGCTGATATGAATATATCGAATCAGTTTCTTAAAGATGAAATAGAAAAGTATCACGATGTTAAACCAATAATTCTATTAAAATCAGGGTCGGATCACAAAGATTTTAGGCCACATGAACATAAAGTAGTGGATAAAACGGAAGAAACTATTATGGATGAAAACTTCAAGGGGAAAAAATAAAAACTATTACGCAAGAGAGCATTAACCATGGTGATAAAATTGTGTCAGTTAAAAAAGAAATGTATATTGTCGATCCCAAAGTTATCGAAGACATTAAAGACTTGGATGAAGATCTAAAAATAAAAATTCGAGAAGCAAAAGTTGAGGCTGACAGACCAGATCGAGATAAGTCAAAGCCTTTTGTTAGGGAGACATTCTCTGTTGAAACTAAAACTATTGACCGAATTATTCCAATCTCTTTAGAAAAAGAGATAATTACTGAAACTGAAGTAAGTTTTTCGTCTATACCAGCTAGCAATATTGTAAACACAGATTTTCTTGAAAAGTCTTTAAGTACTGAAACTAGGCCAATACCTAAAAATATAAACGTTTTAAAAGATTCATCTTTAAATAAGGATACTCGAGAATACTTTGATGACAAGTCGTTTATTAAGACTGAATCAATTAAACCTGATAAAAATATAGCAGAAGCAAACCTGTCTAACTTGTCGGATCAAGTGGCTATTGATATAAAACATAGTAATGAATTTTTAAAAGAAGAAATTAATAAGTATTATGATGTGCGTCCTATTAATTCCGAATTAGCAAAAGCAATTCAGATATCTCAAGGAAAAGAGCCACAAAAAGAGGAATCCAAAGGAATATTTAGTGGACTTTTTAGAAAATCACCTGAAAAGAAAAAGCAAGAAAGAAGTATAGAAAAAGAAATAAAATTACCTGCCGTTTCTGAAGAAGTTATTGCAAATATGAAAAAATCACAACATTTTTGGAGCAAGAAGTGGCAAAATATCACGATGTTCGTGCTATTTCAGCAGACAAACTGCCAGAGTCCAAAGATGCTGTAAAAGAGGAAGAAAAGTCCAAAAAGGAGCCTAAAGGAATTTTGGGTGGTCTGTTTAAAATGTCTCCAGAAAAGAAAAAAATTAAAAGCATTAAAAAGGAAGAAATTTCGCAAACGGAGCCACGCCCATCTGAAAAAGTTTTTGCTGACACGCAAAACACAGACAATTTTCTGAAACAGGAAATAGGCAAATACCATGATGTACATCCAGTTATACCGATAGGCAAAGGAACAGAACAACATATTGATGACCATCAGATTGACCAAGAGTTGGAAGAGCCAGAAACTCATGTCACAAAAATAGAAATTAAAGAATCTAAAAGTGATTTAGGTAAATTATCAGAAAAGCAAATTTTACCTGATATGCAAATAAAAAGTACTGATAGCTTTCTAACAGAAGAAATTAAAAATTATCATGATGTGCGTCCTATAGTTCAAGACAAAGTACCCGAAACAAAAGAAATAGTTTCAGATGAAGAACATAAGGAATCAAAAGGCCTATTTGGAATATTTAAATCGCCTATAAAAGATAAAAAGAAGAGGGAAAAAAGTATTGAGAAAGATATTATAAAAAAGGCTAGCCCAAGTTTATCTGAACAGGTTATTGCAGATATGAAGAATACTGATGGTTTTCTCAAACAAGAAGTAGAAATATATCATGATGTGCGACCTGTTATAAAGGATAAGCCGCAAGGAATGCAACCACCTGTTAAGGAAAAAGAACAAAAAGAGTCTAAAGGGCTGTTTGGTCTGTTTAAGTATCCCGATAAACACAAAAAAAAGAAGGAGAAAAGCACTGATAGTGATGATCCTAAAGACAATAAACTTGTCTTATCAGAGCAATTGTCAGAAAAAGAAAAAACGAAGAAGATCGAAATTGAAAAGGAAGCTAGAAAAGAAAAAGGAGTTTTTTCTCCCCAAGTAATTAAAGACATGAAAATAACAGATAACCTTCTTAAACAGGAGATTGAAAAATACCACGATGTTCGCCCAATTATTAAAGAGAAGTCAGAAACTTTAGTTAACGAATCTGAACGTCCCTTAAATCAAATGAAATTTCCAGCAAAGCACACAACTGATATATCAGAACAGGTTGTAATTGATATGAAAAATACTAACGATTTTCTATTAAAAGAAGTGGAAATTTATTATGATGTACGTCCTATAATTAAACACAAATCTCCCGAACCACAAGAGGTTACTTCAGAAAAGGAACATAAAGAATCAAAAGGACTATTTGGAATATTTAAATCACCAATAAAAGACAAAAAGAAACAACAAAAAGTGTTGAAAAAATATTACAAAACAAAATAGCCCAAGTCTATCTGAACAAGTTATTGCGGACATGAAGAATACTGATGGTTTTCTCAAACAAGAAGTAGAACTATATCATGATGTGCGACCGATTATAAAGGATAAACTGCCAGAAATTCAACCACATGTTCAAGAAAAAGAACACAAAGACTCTAAAGGACTCTTTGGTCTGTTTAAGTCTTCCGATAAGCACCCAAAGAACGAGAAAAGCATTGACAGGGATGTTTCTAAGGATGCTAAACTCATCTTATCAGAGCAATCGTCAAAAAAGAACAAATAAAGGATACAGAAACTAAGAGCAAAGCTAAAAAAGAAAAAATAGATTTATCTAAGCAAGTTATTGAAGACATGAAAATTACAGATAACCTTCTCAAACAGGAGATTGAAATGTACCACGATGTTCACCCAATTATTAAACAGAAGTCACTAGAACCAGAACCTTCAACTAAAGAATTCGAACTTCCTTTAAATTTAATAAAATTGGCATCTAAGCACACCACTGATATACAAGAGCAGGTTGTAATGGATATGAAAAATACTGACGACTTTCTTTTAAAAGAAGTTGAAAGTTATCATGATGTGCGTCCTATAATTAAACACAAATCCCTTGAACAACAAGAGGTACCTTCAGAAAAAGAACATAAAGAATCTAAAGGACTATTTGCAATATTTAAGTCACCTGTGAAAGACAAAAAGAAACGAGAAAAAAGTAGTGAAAAAGATGTTACAAAACATGCTTGCCTAAGTTTATCTGAACAAGTTATTGCAGATATGAAACAGACTGATGGTTTTCTTAAACAAGAAGTAAAAAGCTATCATGACGTGCGACCAATTATAAAGGATACGCTGCCAGAAGTACAACTACATGTTCAAGAAAAAGAACACAAAGGGTCTAAAGGTCTGTTTGGTCTATTTAAGTCTCCCGATAAACACAGGAAAAAGGAAAAAAGCATTGATAGGGATGTTACCAAGGATACAAAACTCGTGTTATCCGAGCAATCCCCAGAAAAAGAAAGAATAAAGGACACGAAAATTGTAGAAGCCGCTAGAAAAGAAAAAGTAGTTCTGTCTCAGCAAGTGATTGAAGACATGAAAATAACAGATAATCTTCTTAAACAGGAGATTGAGAAGTACCACGATGTTCGCCCAATTATTAAAGAGAAGTCACCAGAAAAAGAACCTTCAGTTAAAAAATCTGAACCTTCTTTAAATGTAACAAAATCACCAGCAAAGCACACAGGTGATATTATATCAGATCAGTTTGTGCTTAATTTAAAAATACTAATGACTTTCTAATAAAAGAAGTAGAAATTTATCATGATGTGCGTCCTATAATTAAACACACATCTTCAGAACTACAAGAAAGAACTTTAGAAAAGAAACATAAGGAATCAAAAGGACTATTTGGAATATTTAAATCACCCACAAAAGATAAAAAGCAAAGAGAAAAAAGTATTGACAAAGATATTACAAAACAGGCTAGTCCAAGTCTATCTGAACAGGTTATTGTAGACATGAAGAATACTGATGATTTTCTTAAACAAGAAGTAAAAATCTATCATGACGTGCGACCGATAATAACGGATAAACCGCCAAAAGTACAACCACCCGTTCAGGAAAAAGAACACAAAGAGCCCAAAGGACTGTTTGGTATATTTAAGTCTCCCGATAAACACAGAAAAAAGAAGGAGAAAAGCATTGATGGTGATGATCCTAAAGATAGTAAACTTGTCTTATCGAAGCAATCGTCAGATAAAGAAAAAAGGAAAATGATGGAAATTAAAAAGAACGCTAAAAAAGAAAAAGTAGTTCTGTCTCAGCAAGTGATTAAAGACATGAAAATGACAGATAATCTTCTAAAACAGGAAATTAAAAAATACCACGATGTTCGCCCAATTATTAATGAGAAGTCACTAGAAACAGAACCTTTGGGCAAAGAATCTGAACGACCTTTAAATGTATCAAAATTAGCAGCAAAGCACACAACTAATATATCAGAAGTGGTTGTAGTTGATATGAAAAATACCAACGACTTTCTTTTAAAAGAAGTGGAAATTTATCATGATGTGCGTCCTGTAACTAAACACAAATCACTCGAACCACAAGAGGAAACTTCAGAAAAGGAACATAAAGAATCAAAGGGGCTATTTGGAATATTTAAATCACCTATAAAAGACAAAAACAGGAGAGAAAAAAGTATTGAAAAAGATATTACCAAACAAACTATTCCAAGTCTTTCTGAACAGACTATTGCGGATATAAAGAATACTGATGGTTTTCTTAAACAAGAGGTAAAAATTTATCATGACGTGAGACCGATAATAAAAGACAGGCCTCCAGAAGTACAACCACTTGCTCAGGAAAAAGAACACAAAGAGTCCAAAGGTCTGTTTGGCCTGTTTAAGTCTCCTGATAAACACAGAAAAAAGAAGGAAAAGAGCATTGATAGAGACGATTCTAAGGATACTAAACTTGTCTTATTGGAGCAATCGTTAAAAGAAGAAAAAATAAAGGACACGGAAACTAAGGAAAAAGTAAAAAAGAAAAAATAGTTTTGTCTCAGCAGGTAATTGAAAATATAAAAATAACAGATAATCTACTTAAACAGGAGGTAAAAAAATACCACGATGTTCGCCCGCTTATAAAAGATAAGTTATTAGAGAGCGAACCTTTAGTTAAAGAATCTAAACGTTCTTTTAATCTAGCAAAATCTCCAGTAGAGCACACATCTGATATATCAGAGGAAGGTATAATTGATATGAAAAATACTAAGGACTTTCTTATAAAAGAAGTGGAAAGTTATCATGATGTGCGTCCTATAATTAGACAAAAATCTCCCGAATCACAAGGCGTAATTTTAGAAAAAGAACATGAAGAGTCAAAAGGATTATTCGGAATATTTAAATCACCTATAAAAGACAAAAACAAAAGAGAAAAAAGTATGGAAAAAGATATTACAAAACAGACTAGCCCAAGTCTGTCGGAACAGGTTATTGCCGATATGAAGAATACCGAGGGCTTTCTTAAACAAGAAGTAAAAATCTATCATGATGTGCGACCGTTAATAAAGGATAACCCACAAGAAGTACAACCACTTGCACAGGAAAAAGAACACAAAGAGTCTAAAGGTCTGTTTGGTCTGTTCAAGTCTTCTGATAAGCACAGAAAAAAGGAAAGGAGCATTGATAAGGATAATAATCTTGTCTCATTAAACCAACCGTTAAAGAAAGAAAAATTAAATGACACGGAAACTGGGGCAAAAGGAACAAAAAGAAGAAGTAGATTTGTCTCAGCAAGTAATTGAAGATATGAAAATATCTGGTAATCTTCTTCAACAGGAGATTGAAAAGTACAATGATGTTCGCCCAGTTCTTAA